>CM040187.1:7692066-7707066 GCA_022606455.1 Callitettix versicolor
AATGCAGATTTCACCTTAGGGAACAGATAAAAGTCACATGGTGCAAGGCCTGGTGAGTAAGGTGGATGTTCTAACACTGAGATGCCGTACTTGGACAGATAACGCGGAATGAGCTGGTGCATTGTCTTGGTGGAAAACCCATGATTTGTCCTTCCACATTTCGAGTCGTTTTTCCTTACTCTTTCACGTAGTTTACCAAGTACCTCAAGGTAGTAATATTGATTAATTGTTTGACCTTCAGGAATCCAGTAAAGGTACACAATCCCATGAAAATCGAAAAAAACAATTATCACTGCTTTAAATTTTGACTTACTGATTCTTGCTTTTTGACTCTCGGTGAAGTTGGGGTCTTCCAATGCATGGATTGGCGCTTTGTTTCCGGATCATACGTAAAAAACTACGATTCATCAAATGTTATTATCCTTTCCAATAAATTTGGGTCATTTTCAAAGGCATATAAAGTGTCAGTACAAACATTTTTACGAGCTGCTTTTTGTTCAAACGTGAGAATTTTGGCACCATTTTGGCACACACTTTTCGCATTTCAAATTGTCACGTAAAATTTGCCGTATACATTCTTTATCAATGTCTACAGTTTCACCAATTGCACGAATACTAAATCGACGGTCAGACCGAATCAAATTAACAACTTTTTCGACATTGTCATCCGTTTTTGACATTGAAGGGCGACCTGGCAGCGAATAATCTTCAACGTCTTGTCGGCCATCTTGAAAAAGCTTAAACCCTTCAAAAATACGTGCCCGCGATAAACGTTCACTGCCATAAAATTCTTTTAGTAAGTTATAAGTTTCAGTAGCGGTTTTTCCAAGTTTGAAATTGAACAACAATTCGTTACTCTATTATTACACTAACCATTTTTCCGGCAAAACAAAATAACAACACTAACGGAAATGAAGGTTATGACTAAACGGTGTTGATTACACAAAAGAGACTAATTGTATTCTAAAGAGAAAGTTTCACACTAAACAGCTGTCGGTCAATAGCGGTAGGCGCATGCGCAATTGTTTCGCCGCAGAGTCAGTCTCGTTATTTAATAGCCACACCTCGTATGTCCTCTCTCTCTTCCTACCTCTATCTCAATTCCTCTCCCTCTCTGACCTTCTCTCTCTCCCCCTCTCTCTCTCTTTCTTCTCTCTGCCTGCCTGCCTGCCTGCCTGCCTCCCTCCCTCCCTCCCTCTCTCCCTCCCTCCCTCCCTCCCAGTAGCCTGGAAAAACGGAAAAAATCATTTTCTCGGAAATTTGATCTTTGTTGAATGAATTTCTCGTATTGGATAACCTCTAATGCTAGTTTCGAGAAAATTCCTCAAGCCGTTTTGGAAACTATAGGCAACTATTTTTCGGGAAATAAATTTTCCCAAAGTAATACCTTGACCAATTAAATTTTCGTATCAGAAAACTCCCATTTTCAAAGTTTTAAGGAAATAATTGGAGACGTTTTGGAGAAAAAATTTACAGAAAAATAATTATAGCTCTTATAATATTCTAGAATTTGAAGTTTTTGCAAGGTTAAAAAGCACCAAAACTTCCGATTTTGAATTTATCGTAAATATATATTTCAAACGATTTTTCGAAAACGACTTGAAAGATTACGAAAAGATTAAGAAACATGTTGGGAAATCAAAATGAACCAGACGCTTGTCCGGTTTTGCAATATTGGAGTTTATTTTGGTTGGTTCCTAATAGTTTCCGAAATACATTTTAAGGAAATAACGATCACACACTAAGCACCTAACAATTTTCTCAGTATTATAACGTATTTCTTCCTTCAGGTATTACGCCATAGTTCACCCCATGAAGGCAAAATACGTGTGCACCATCAGTCAAGCCAGGAAGGTAGTCTTTGCTTTGTGGATCGCATCTGTACTTCTGGCGGTGCCCATTTTGTTTGTCCAGGTATATTTATTTTTAAAATAAATAATTTTGCATTACTTTTTTATTAATTTTGAATAACAGGTGCTGTAATAACAACTTATATTAAATGTATAAGAATGGTGGAAATGTTTAAATTTAAAACAGGAAAGATATTATAAAGAAAGACAATAACTAATTAATGGAACGTACTATTATTAAATTTTAAAATTAACGAGGACTGGAGAAAGTAATTATTATCATCAGTTGCATTCTCATAATATACACGCAACTGATGCATCGTATTTTCTCAAAACCGGCTTTTAGTATTTTTGTTAAACATAAATAAAAATATAGAATACGCATCCAAAGAAAAAACATATTAATAACTATAAAATTCATTAAAAGAAAAAAAATTAAGAAATACAAACTTTTGAATCCTTAAAATAAGGAATGTAAATTATAATTGTATGATTTTTTTAATCATTAGTTAAACAGTTCAAACTATTATCAATTATTAAAAGTATAAATACGCTTTTCATCTGTTTATTTTAAAAAAATTAATAACTAGGCCTTAATTATTATGAAGTTATAGTGAAATTAACAATATGTATTAATAAATATACATCAATATAAGGCTAAATTTTATTTCAAGTAATTTCAGTATTCCTTTATTATCGCTTTGTGTGCGTAAATTATTTGTAAAACAAAAGCACTGAGCACTGAGCAGTATAGTTGAAGAGTAATCACAACTACTCACTGCTCATTGCTAAGAACAGTGTTCTCAGTAGCAGTGATAGCATTCACAGTCTCATCTCTATTGAAGAGTAATCACAACTGTTCACTGCTGAGTGCTAAGAACAGTGTTCTCAGTAGCAGTGATAGCATTCACAGCCTCGTCTCTATTGAAGAGTAATCACAACTGTTCACTGCTGAGTGCTAAGAACAGTGTTCTCAGTAGAAGTGATAGCATTCACAGTCTCACCTCTATTGAAGAGTAATCACAACTGCTCATTGCTAAATGCTAAGAACAGTGTTCTCAGTAGCAGTGATAGCATTCACAGTCTCATCTCTATTGAAGAACAATCACAACTGCTCACTGCTCAGTGCTAAGAACAGTGTTCTCAGTAGCAGTGATAGCATTCACAGTCTCATCTCTATTGAAGAACAATCACAACTGCTCACTGCTCAGTGCTATGAACAGTGTTCTCAGTAGCAGTGATAGCATTCACAGTCTCACCTCTATTGAAGAGTAATCACAACTGCTCACTGCTAAATGCTAAGAACAGTGTTCTCAGTAGCACTCAATAGCATTCACAGTCTCACCTCTATTGAAGAGTAATCACAACTTCTCACTGCTAAGTGCTAAGAACAGTGTTCTCAGTAGCAGTGATAGCATTCACAGTCTCATCTCTATTGAAGAGTAATCACAACTTTTCACTGCTCAGTGCCAAGAACAGTGTTCTCAGTAGCAGTGTAAGCATTCACAGTCTCATCTCTATTGAAGAGTAATCACAACTTTTCACTGCTCAGTGCTATGAACAGTGTTCTCAGTAGCACTCAATAGCATTCACAGTCTCACCTCTATTGAAGAGTAATCACAACTGCTCACTGCTCATTGCTAAGAACAGTGTTCTCAGTAGCAGTGATAGCATTCACAGTCTCATCTCTATTGAAGAACAATCACAACTGCTCACTGCTAAATGCTAAGAACAGTGTTCTCAGTAGCACTCAATAGCATTCACAGTCTCACCTCTATTGAAGAACAATCACAACTTCTCACTGCTAAGTGCTAAGAACAGTGTTCTCAGTAGCAATGATAGCATTCACAGTCTCATCTCTATTGAAGAGTAATCACAACTTTTCACTGCTCAGTGCTAAGAACAGTGTTCTCAGTAGCAGTGATAGCATTCACAGTCTCATCTCTATTGAAGAGTAATCACAACTGCTCACTGCTGAGTGCTAAGAACAGTGTTCTCAGTAGCAGTGATAGCATTTTCAGTCTCATCTCTATTGAAGAGTAATCACAACTGTTCACTGCTCAGTGCTAAGAACAGTGTTCTCAGCAGCAGTGATAGCATTCACAGTCTCACCTCTATTGAAGAGTAATCACAACTGCTCACTGCTCAGTGCTATGAACAGTGTTCTCAGTAACAGTGATAGCATTCACAGTCTCACCTCTATTGAAGAGAATTCAAGAATGATTTTGAAATCATAGATTTATTGTATAAAATGTATTTTGACTTATTTTCAGGTGCACATGCCAGTGGGGCAGCCAAGGTTTCAAGGCGTCTATTGGTGTGTAAGGAACTTCGATGACCCACAACTGTGGAAACTCTACGAACTGTACATGCTACTACTGGTATTGGTCGTTCCTACTTCTATAATGGCGGTCACCTACACTTGCATCTGCTGGGAAGTGTGGAATGTAATGCAGACTCGGTATCACATGACCAGCGGCAAATCGTGAGTATCCTCGGTCATCTCCGATCGCGGCACGCAACTGTCCGCTTACGTGGTTGAAGCGAATTTCCAAAAGTAATTTTTTTCTAATTTGCAGTGATAGATGTCGTTCTCTATTTTCAGTCACACAGTTTTTTATGCAGTGAGATATATGATTTACATGTAATTTTTATGTTTGTGCGCTAAATACGTTTAAAAATAAGCATTTAAATCATTCGCTAGAGGCGGTGCACTTCACATGATGTACACAGAATGTAGCAGTCCAGGCGAAATGGAAGTCAGCTGATCAGCTGACCCATTGTTGTCAATAGTGTTTATTTTGCTTATATTTGATACGTAAGTGATTGAAAGCATTTAAATATCAGTAAGTATGACCACCGCATTTTCCATATGCAATTTACAAGAACAATAATTTAGGTGCCTACGAACCCTCAGTAGGCTTTTAAAACATTTGCTCGACCATTTTATTTAACTTTAATGGTTGGTAGTTATCTTAATTTACTCCTAAAGGTTGCGTACTTATGTTGTGTAACCAATAATAAACAAACAGTTACGGTAAGCCAAAACACCGTTAGGCAACTTTTCAGAACAAAAACTTTAAATGTCGCTCAGAAAAGTAAAACCATAATAAAATGTGAACGGATAGGAAATATATAAACGAGTCAAAAATATCTCGAAATATAAAAATAAATTTACTTAGAGGCACGTAAGATTAGGCCTAGTAGTATATCAAAATTAGCCGAGAACATAGTGTTTCAAAATGGCGGGGTCTGATTCAAAGTTGAGTGTGTTTTTGAGTTGTTGGTTATTTCCTGTAATACTGGCTGAACGGCAAAACCTACATAATGTTTACCGCTTCGTAGAGAAAGAGTATAATTAGTCAAAGTTAGTCTTTTATCTTCTAATAAAGTTGGTTTAGTAACATTTTTCGAAAGTTTTACGGTTACCTGTTAAATTAGCGGTAAAGGTTTACTGCTAATGTACAGAGGCGGAGCGCTCTGTGTATTACGAGGGTTGATCAAATATAAACGAGACTGATTTTTTAAAAAATTTATTGCTTACTTACAAATTATTCTTGATACAACTTATTTTTCTACATAGACTCCCGCACGAGTAACACATTTTTCCCACCGGATTGGAAGTTTTTTAATTCCATCTTCGTAAAAAGTTCTCGGGCGTTCATTGAGCCATTGGAGCACGAAGGTCTCCACCGCAGAATCGTCTTCGAAACGCTGGCCTCCAAGCGCCTCTTTGAGTGGCCCAAACAGGTGATAGTTGCAGGGTGATAAGTCTGGACTGTATGGGGGATGTTCCATTGGTTCCCAGCCAATTTGATCGAGTTTAAGCCTCGTAGCGTTCGCCGAATGTGCTCGGGCATTATCGTGAAGAAGAATGACGTTTCTCGCCGGTTTAGATTTCCTTTTCCTACGAAAAGACTGTTTTGCGGCCTCTAAAACATCGCAATAATATTGTGCATTTATTGTGCGTCGTTGATAGAGGAAATCGACGTGAAAGGCGCCTTGATTGTCGAAAAATACAGTGGCCATTACCTTCCCGGCCGACGATTGTGATTTGGCCTTCAGAGGCGCCCTCTCTCCCCTCTTCCGCCACTCCATACTTGCCTGTTTCGACTCGGGAGTGTAATGGTGAACCCATGTTTCGTCACAGGTGACAATCCGGTTTAATAATGCCTCACCATCTCGTTCAAATTGGGTCAATAGTCGCTGGCAAATCTCCAAACGATTCCGTTTGTGAACGTCGGTCAAAATTCGTGGAACCCACCTTGCAGATACTTTGCTGAGTTCCAGGTTTGATGTAACGATTTTTTGAACGCTACCATAGCTCAACTGGAGTTCATCTGCAATAAATCGCAGCGATATACGTCTGTCTTCGTCCAGGAGCTTCCGAACAGCATCAATGTTTTCGTCCGTGACGGAAGTGGTCGGGCGACGGTCATGGCTGAGGTTTTCTACTGCTTCCCGTCCTTCGGCGAATTCCTTGTGCCAAGCAAAAACGCGAGCTCTTGACAGGGTCCTGTCCCCGTATTGTGCCGTCAATCTACGAAAGATTTCAGTCGGATTGACCCCCTCCTTGGCCAAAAACTTAATAATAATTCTCTGCTCCACGGAAACGTGCACTTCACTCTCACTCATTGTATAGTTTTATACTGAAGGGTCCGAACGGAAATGTTGCCCGTCTACGCCCGTCCCAAACCTCCCAGGCTACCTGAAACCCCACCCTTTAGAGTTCAATGTCCAACGGAAAAGTTTTTAGAAAGTCAGTCTCGTTTATATTTGATCAACCCTCGTATATTGATTACGAATATACAGCGCGGTCCAATGTTTTTTAAACTACTAGTAAGAAACGAACTTAGATTTGAAAAAACCCCTAATTTTAATTTAAAATTTAAAAAAGCGGAAGTTTCAACGCTTAGAAAAGAGGAGGTCACTACTAGGTTCAAATTCAGAAATTAAGGAGAGGAAACAACCAGTATAGATGCAGTGATACTCTCTTTGGAGACAGTAAGCTACTCTACTTTGTAGCATTTTTTTTATTTTTGACAATTTTAGAGCGCACACGATTTATTTACAATCACATTTACTCTTATTAAATGTCAAATTCTAGTTTAAACTTCCTGTAGATGCAGTTCTTCAATAAAGTTTTTTAGCTACAAAATATTTTAATCTGAATAACTTAGTTCCGGTATTGATTAATTATTGTGTAACATTACAGAAATCTAAACTGCGACAATTTCCCCTTGAACTGTAAAAGAACAGCCACCTTTGTTCAGAGCAACAAACCCAGTTCCGAGGATAACAATACCGTCAAGCAAGTAAGTAATTAATTAGCTTAATTAACGGAAACAACAAACATATTTTGTATTTTAATTTATTTCTATTCAATATACACTTCTCGGCAGGAGCATTGAATGTAAACATAAGAGATATGTGAGCGCTCACTGCTGGCGACATCTTGCGGCAGAGTGTTCAACTACAGTTAAATAAATAATAGTACTGTTTATTTTCTCAGAGGTCTTCTTTCCTATCCATGCAGTATGCAGCGACCGTAGCGGCAAATATTACAATTACTTGGAATTGCTTGCTTTCATATTTCTGTATACAAAGTATATGCAATAATCGATGAACGCAGCTGTTTCACGACGTTTGTAAGCGAAAATTCTGTTCTCACCATAATAATCATCGTTAAAATCTGTATAAATTTTTAATTTTAAAATTACGAAAATGAACTCTGAGCGCCGTCAGTTAATTTTCCTAACGTCAACATAATTTTAAAAACAATGATTTGTGGAGATTTAACGCTAATTCCAATGACATCAGATTTTCAAAGAAGTGTACGAGTAAAAATCTGGTGAATTCCTTAAGAATTGGAATAATCTTTAAACAGTTGGACCAAATTTTTGAACCGTATCGGACCAAAATTTCGAACGTGAACTTTTTATAAATATATTTGGAAATAAGTAAATATATATATATATATATATTATGTGTGTGTACGCGCGTATGTGTGTGTGTGTGTGTGCGTGTGTGTGTATTTAATGATATCTGGAAAATTAAAATTCATAATTGTCGGTCATTTCAAGTTCTTTGGTTTGGGTTTTACCATAATTGGGTCTCCACAAGATTATTTTTCAATGAAAATTTGCTAAAGGCTGTTTTGGTTGCCTGAAAAAATAGGTCGGTTTCAATGCAATATGGTAATTAGATAAGATTTCTTTATATCTTTATAAGAAGATATATTAGTTATGAAGGTACTGACGAAAAGGAAATCGACCGTTTATTTAGTAAACGGGTAATTAGATGTTTCTCAAATCCTAGACTTGTGAAGATGCTAACTTCAGCCAGTGTACCTTATTTGAAAATAAAAAGAATTTGCACTTCGGAAGAATATTGAACAAATTAATTAAACCCTAGTCGAGTTTTTCCGTTTTAGGAACTGAGGTAGTTGTTACATAGAGGCAAACTAATTGTACAAAATTTGTTGTTAAACGTTATCAACTATCTAGTTTTGTTTAATTCCAGGTGATAAAAATGTTGGTTCTAATAGTGGTGGTGTTTATTCTCTGTTGGGGTCCTTTATTGGTAGACAACGTCCTGACAGCGTGGGATATCCTGCCCTCCGAGAAGCATGGCCTGCAGAGGCACATGACCACAACGTTCCATCTAATGGCGTATTTCAACAGGTAATCATAAGGAATGCATACACTTGCACGTAGCTGTCAATAGGTTTTGATTGTCGTTTTACCATCTTCATCGGACTTACGCGCAATGGTTACTTTTCTCTTGTATCCCAGAGAAAATTTCTCTTCAACCCATTTTGTTTTCTTTCTGTTGTTTGCTTTTCTATCACCTAACCTAACTTCCCCCAATCGATCCTAGGTCAGGGCATGCGAGCGAGAAGAAGTGGAAGTCTCGTGTAAGAAGAGTACTCCTGTGAAAGAAACCAATAACTACAGCTGTATATAATACCTTCAGGACTTTTTGACCACCGTACGCAAGCGGAAGACCCCCAATTTACAAGATAAATAATAAGAAATGTTTTGGTAATAAAAAAAGGGTCAAGTATGAATAAAAATCATTTTTTATGAGTAGCGAAACCTTTTTTTGAAAAATAATAAAATATATACGTTTACATGCTAAAAAAATTTGTTTGTAGTGACTGAAAAACATACAACATGCGCTTTCAGATAATCTGGTAACTATTACCAAAAGACCGATCACTTGTGTTGATCTGAGAACTTCGGAAACGTTCGGCTACAAAAGAGTTGAACATATTTCCCCTACACTCTAGCATCCGTTTAAAATAAAACTTCCTGTTAAAATGATATTTCTATAAATGAATCAGACAATTGTAACAATTAATATTCTCCAACTTACAATTTCACGTAATAATACAACATTCGTGTACTTTAAACAAAACAAACTTGTTATTAAATTTCAACTCAAATTATACGCTTTCAACAACACAAACAGAACGTAAGAAATGCATTTTCTCCCCATTATTCCGGCTTAGTAGATCTATATCGTCTTATTAGTTGAAATGTTCTTGAAAAAATCGTTATGAATTGTTTCAGTTGCGTGAATCCAATTGTTTACGGTTTCATGTCGAAGAACTTCAGAGAAAGCTTCCAAACAGCGCTTTGCCGGTGTTGTAGAGGTTCACCGCCGCCCAGAAGACAGCTCTCTATGTCTCAAACCAGGACCACTTCTTTTAGATTTGGCGACCGATCGAGTACTCTTCTCAATCAAGTCAACCAATAGAGGAGGGTTAGCAATATCATCTTAATTATTTGAGGTAAGCGATTTTTTCTGTAGTGTGTTGAAAAATACGATATGTAGTTTGTAGTAGGTACGTCTTGCTATTGAGTTCCCTAATTTCAAAAATTATGGTTGTAAGAATGTTTTCTCTGTACGTTATCTCTTCAGTGCTTTTAAAGAACATAGTTTAATAAGAACATAATTTAGTTTAAAGAACATAATTTAATAAGAAAGATTTTTTGGAATACTGTTTCACCATTTATTTTAAGATAATATAAGTAATAACAATAAATTGTTAATTCTTACAATCTAGGGACTGATATTGCCGTTTAGGGGAAAATATTGCTTTTTAAAAGGTAATTTATAAAGACAAACAGGGCTTCCTTGCATAGTGCGTGGAAAGAGAAAAACGCATAGAAAGAGAAAAAAGCCTTCGCATGGAAAGAGAGAAATGAAGTAAGGCGTGGCATGTTTACGAGACTGAACGAAAATAAACGATCCAGTCGGCCATACAATTTGTATGTAAATTTGGCCTTCAATGTTTGTGTAAATATGTTTCTACACAAAGATGGGACCTACACGAAAAGATTTTCCGTAATCCAAAACCATTAAATTTTAAAATTAGAGTAAGATTCCTTAACTAATTTCCGAAAAAATATTTAGAAGGCTCATTAAATAAGAGATTCTTGAACCTTATATGTTTAAAAAACTTTAATTCGTTTTTAAGATATACCAATATCAAGTAGGTTTTTGGTAACCTACTTGATACAAAGTAAGTTTATTGTTTCCATTAAAGTTTATTCAGCAATGCTTTCTATATTTCTTCACATATTACTTTCAAACCACCATTCATTATTGTTCGGTAATTAATACTTAATTTTTTGTTAATTTGTTATTACCGGCCGTTATTTCGACGTACCCATGTTAGAATTAACCTGAAGGTTTTTTTTTGATTTATTAAGTAGTCCGATTTAAGTCAGACTTAACACTCAATTTTATTTTTGTAATAGCTTTTTCTCTTACACGTTTTTGAACATTATTTGAACGAAATCAGCGTTAAAA
The DNA here is from genome assembly GCA_022606455.1 of Callitettix versicolor. Lineage (NCBI taxonomy): Eukaryota > Metazoa > Arthropoda > Insecta > Hemiptera > Cercopidae > Callitettix > Callitettix versicolor. The sequence goes on from CM040187.1 coordinate 7,702,737, forward strand.
TCTGCATAAATTATTCAATTGAAAATAAGAAAAAAAACTCTTACGGCGGTTTCTGTAATTGTGTTCTTTTTTGTAATTGCAATGTAATCTAAAATGATCATTTACGCAGATCTTATAAAAAACAGATATTTTTAAAGTGTAAGACAAAAAAATTTCTGTGATAGTTACTTTTTGAAAATTTGCTTTGACACGTCAGCGAGACATTGGTTCTTGCCATGAGTTACTTTACTGACAACAATTGTTTTTCAGAAAAATAATTGCTTGCCTCAAGAGGAGAACAGACGATGCGTGAACCTCGATGATTCAATATGAACGACACCAGTTGGAGGCGGACTAACGCAACAAGCGAAGCTTTTTTAAGAACAACCCGCTCCACTGTCCGGTTATTAAAGAAAGTATTCTCTTAAGAAGAATACCAATACCAAACTCGTTGAATTACGAGGGTTGATCAAATATAAACGAGACTGATTTTTAAAAAAATTTATTGCTTACATACAAATTATTCTTGATACAACTTATTTTTCTACATAGTCTCCCGCACGAGTAACACATTTTTCCCACCGGATTGGAAGTTTTTTAATTCCATCTTCGTAAAAAGTTCTCGGGCGTTCATTGAGCCATTGGAGCACGAAGGTCTCCACCGCAGAATCGTCTTCGAAACGCTGGCCTCCAAGCGCCTCTTTGAGTGGTCCAAACAGGTGATAGTCGCAGGGTGATAAGTCTGGACTGTATGGGGATTGTTCCATTGGTTCCCAGCCAATTTTATCGAGTTTAAGCCTCATAGCGTTCGCCGAATGTGGTCGGGCATTATCGTGAAGAAGAATGACGTTTCTCGCCGGTTTAGATTTCCTTTTCCTACGAAAAGACTGTTTTGCGGCCTCTAAAACATCGCAATAATATTGTGCATTTATTGTGCGTCGTTGATGGAGGAAATCGACATGAAAGGCGCCTTGATTGTCGAAAAATACAGTGGCTATTACCTTCCCGGCCGACGATCGTGATTTTGCCTTCAGGTTTTCTACTGCTTCCCGTCCTTCGGCGAATTCCTTGTGCCAAGCAAAAACGCGAACTCTTGACAGGGTCCTGTCCCCGTATTGAGCCGTCAATCTACGAAAGATTTCAGTCGGATTGACCCCCTCCTTGGCCAAAAACTTAATAATAATTCTCTGCTCCACGGAAACGTGCACTTCACTCTCACTCATTGTATAGTTTTATACTGAAGGGTCCGAACGGAAGTGTTGCCCGTCTACGCCCGTCCCAAACCTCCCAGGCTACCTGAAACCCCACCCTTTAGAGTTCAATGTCCAACGGAAAAGTTTTTAGAAAGTCAGTCTCGTTTATATTTGATCAACCCTCGTACATTTAATTTTAAAATCAATAATGTACAATCTGATTAATTTGGCTCGTTTTCAGTATTTGCTGGGAGTTTATTTCATTATTTAGTTTTAATTATTTATTTATGTTACGATAGTTCATTCTCATAATTATATTGAATTTATGTATCATACGAGTAAAACATGTATAATGATATGTATAGTTTTCGTACAAATTCTTGATATGAAGAATACATAATTTCATGTTGTCGATTGTATTTGTTGTCTTTAAGTACTGGTGTTCAAGTGGTCGGTGCCGCCCTCTATTTATTTATTTAAAAGGATCGCTCATGTCCAACATTGATTTTTAATTAAAAAAGCAATAGGCCTACAATAGAAGACTTTTTTCTCAATCTACTTACATATTTTTCACCGTGATATATATATATATATATATATATATATATATATATATATATATATATATATTCAGAGTACTTTGGTTTTGTTGTCAGTCTATATCATTAGAATTCAAACGTGTGAACTTTTTAAACAGAAGCCCAAACGATATTTCTTTGAAAAACGATTCTGAAAGCAGAACTAAAACAAAGACAACCTCGCACTATCTATCGGCATTTTTGGAAAACATAACAAATTTTGCTAGACACAGAATCGTATTAAAAATATCTAGGCACTATCTGTTGGCCATCTGTCAAAATCAACTATGTTGCTAAACACAGAACATTGGGACGCGACGTAATCTTATGAGTCATTGGTTTGTATTTTGTACTTAAAATGAGATGCTAAACATAATTTTATTTTGACAAATAGCGGAGTAATCTGTATCGTTGCGAATTAATAGTAGTATATTGGGAATAGATTCAACATGGCCGATAGGATTCACAGACTCGATTGTTCAAGATATGTGTGGCTTGGAATATTCTACAGAATGCTATGAAATTGTATTTTAAAAGTGTGTCATTAACGAATTTTCATTGAAAAATGAGCTTTGAATGGTAGTAGAACCCATATTTCAAGAAATGAACGATATTTGTTTATTTGCTTCTATCATGCCAATGAGACAGTTGCATGTTACGATAAATATTTAAATACGTAAGCCTACAGGATAAAATGATACACGTTATTCTACATTTAAGTTGGATGTTATTTTGTGTCATATTTTTAACTTAATTGTGCAGTCTTTTGTATAAAAGTATAGTGTTAAAATAAATTAATAGTTTGTTGTTAATTATTCTTGTAACCTTTACACTTTTTTACTAATCTGTAGTCAGTGTTGAAATTGTCCTGTATTAATATCGTCGAGTATTGTTATTTCACTTTTTGTCTCGCTTACTTGAAATTACGTTTTATTTTTCAACTCATTTTTGAAAAATGAGGGATTGTTTTACGTTTAAAACCCTTAAAAAGAGCAACAATCACATTTTATGCTGACGAAATAACAGTGAAATCTGTAGGATATACTTAGTGAACATATTACCCGGGATCTGTCATGAAGAAACAGTACCAAGTCACATACGGACTGGCCGTGTAAGCTAGCGGGAGGATTCTCAGTGCGCCACCGTCAGAATTTCAACGAAAAGCGCCGGTTGGCTGGTGATAAAAAGCATGCTTCATCTCCAAACCTTAGACCCGTAAAAGAATTACCCTATACCTTCTTGATCAGAGAAAAGCGAGTCTACTTTAACAGTATGATGTGCATTAATACATATAAACTATATACACTATTATATATCGAAATTATTGAGTAAGTAGTTTATTTATTGACTCAAACAAAGTCGTCTACTTCACCTTACATAAAACATTATGAGTGACAACGTGAATTATGCTGTTCATCAGGCTTCTGGTTTTGAGAGTATACAGCTTTATATAGTATACAGTATATCGCAAAGGTAGGATAGTTCGGTTACAGTCTTGAAGTTCATAGGTGAGAGACCGCTCTTTTCCCCCATCAAAAAGTTACAGGGTAGGTAGGTTACAGACTTGAGGTTCGACGGGTATACAGCTTGCTTTTCCCCGATCAAACCCTGACACAATACTTTAAAAATGTTTATCATGGAAGAGTTTGGCACCGATTTCTATGGAGGCGCCACTTTTGGTCCTAGATTCCCGGTTAAAAATTTGGCCCAGTCCGACTCTGGTTCAAGTGTTCTTCTCGTAGGAGTATAACTAGTAGGCCTATGTAGACTTCGCAGTATATTCTTAATTAAAGAGCGGCAGCGTGCATCGTAACATTTTCCACCGATTGAACCGGTAACAGTAATATTTACAAAAATGTTACAGGTCCAACTTTATTCTAAATTGTATGGCCTTTCTCTAAGAAGCGGTCAACAGTATGATAGGTTTTGCTGTTTGGACAGTATTACATGAAATAACCAACAATACACTCTTAAAGTTGAATCAGAGCCTGCCATCTTCAAAAGAAGGTAAATGGAAAAAAGTCTTACACAAACGTCTTTCGGATTTTGTAAAAAATTTGTCATCGTTTTTTTTAACGTAATCAGATTTAACGCTAATTCCAATGATATCAGATTTTCAAAGAAGTGTACGAGTAAAAATCTGGTGAATTCCTTAAGAACTGGAATAATCTTTAAACAGTTGGACCAAATTTTTGAACCGTATCGGACCAAAATTTCGAACGTGAACTTTTTATAAATATACTTGGAAATAAGTAAATATATATATATATATATATATATATATATATATATATATATATATATTATGTGTGTGTACGCGCGTACGTGTATGTATGTGTGTGTGTGTGTGTGTGTGTATTTAATGATATCTGGAAAATTAAAATTCATAATTGTCGGTCATTTCATCCCTAAGGTAAACAATTAGGGAAAAGCAACGGGAGTGAATGCAGATCGAACTAAGAACCTTTAGGGCGCAGTTCAGAGACGCAGCAGACTGATCGGTGCTTTAGACACATCGACCACATCAAACGGAAGTAAATAGGAAAAAATGTTATACACACGTTATTTGTTGTGTTTTAA
>CM040187.1:7712066-7987066 GCA_022606455.1 Callitettix versicolor
AATTCTACCAAAAGCTCACTGAATTGAATCAATGTGCATTTAGTCCTTAAAAATGTTGCCACACCCATTCAAGCAACTCAAGTTCTTATTTACAAAATATACATCATCCATAAAAAATATTTTAAAGTGTTGTCTTTTAGAACATTTGTTCAGTTATTGCTCTTAGTGATTTAAATTGTATTGGAAATGATCATTGGTTTGGTAGAATTGAAGTCTGCAAAATAAGAACACACGGTTTCTTTGACTTAGAATTGCTGAATTTCTCCTAATAAAAACTTCATTTGCAGTGATATTTGTGCAACACATTGTAAACATATAGGGTGTCTAAGAATAAAAAAAATTATTTAGGGGTCGAAGCAGAAAAAAGGTTGATAACCCCTTGATTAGAACAATATAAGTGTAGTTCTCAATATTAGTGATTGTAGCACTTTTATTTTATTGCACAGCATATATCCATTTCATAAACATGCATTTTTTTACTCCTTTGTTCGTATGCAATGTATGGTATTCTATTATCCACCACTGTCAAGGTCTTACCGTGACAGTTGATCAAAGTGTCACAGTACAATGTATTAATGTACTAACCATATCATAACCATAAGTAATTGGTTTTGCTGTTTAATTCGACAACCTTCTCATTAAACAAAGGAATTGCAGGGAATAGAAAACAACATCCTGTAAATAACAAGATTTTATTTAGCTTTAGTAAAATTTAATTACAATTTTTCAGCAATTAGAACAGATCTGCAGAATTGTAACTCGTTATAACTAATTTAAATTTAGCCTACAAAATTTCCTTGTCAATTTATAACCTATTTTAAAACTATGTACACAATGTTGTTTTTTTTTAATTTTAAAGCTTATAGTTTGAACACTAACCTCTTTTTTAAGATTTAAAACAATATTTTTTCCAGTCAGCTGTTGTTTACAGTATACTTTTTATGCTAAAATTTTACTTCTTCTTACATAACGTATTAATTCAAATACGACTTTAGTAAAATTAATAAAATGCCTTATAATTATATAATCTAAAAAAAAGATAAAGCCATTCATACACACACACATACACATTCATATAATAACTAATATAAATTCAATACATAAATAATTCCTGCACTTAAGCAATTGTTTAGTTTGGAATTACAACATTAAAACTTAATTATAATACAAAGTATGGATTCTGTACTGTATTTAATTTTCATTTAGAAAACACTAACTTGAATCACATAACTAAATTAATTAAAAAATAAGTAATAAAAAATATTAGCAATAAGTATAAGTGTTGATGTATTTAGTTTCTGAACCCGAAATTGCATTTTGTGCAGAAAATGAACTACACTATTGCTCCTTAGCGTAAGGTACTGTCAGAATAATGGGGTGATAATTTTAATATTTTTTAGCATTGCAAAGGAAAAAAAATTAATATTATGTTCATGTACAAATAAAACAACCACTTTAGAGTGAGATCGTGCTGGACAATCGTTCTAGAAATGCAATTTGTTAGCATCTAAAAAACATTTTTTTGAGTTTATTGTTTATATTTTTAACTGTATTAACAAGATGAAATCATTGAATAAATTATCTGACTTGGTTTTATAGTATGAATCAAAAAAAGAATTAGATTTTAAATGTTCGCTCTATTTAACACATAATATCCCTTGTACATTTAATGTTATGTACTTATTGTGACACTATACCGTGCACAAAGTTTTGAGTAATTGATTTTCACCCTTTCCTTTTTAAAGCTTTGTTTAAAATTATATATATTTTTGACTTTTTTTTAATGTCTATACTTATACAAATTGGACCAGTAACATCAACAAAGCCTCCGTCTCAAATATATGAGTACAGTAGTTAATATTGTTGGCTTATACCAACGTATGGATATTACATTGACCATCCCCACAGTCATGTAATAAATATATAAATTGCTTACAGGTCAGAGTTGTAATAAATTGTCTGTGATCCTACCGAGCTACAGCTCTCATCTAAGGCTCTCATCCTTGATACAAAAGGATACGAAGGATTTGTAGTATCCTTGGTTAACCTACAAATCCTAATAATTCATATATATTTTTATTAGCAAATTTCCTTCTGAAAATGAGATATCACAGCAATCATCATGGTAAAAGGCAGACCAGACTTAGGACCACTTAATGAGCACCAACTATAACTTCTAAGTGTCATTAAAAAAAAAAAAAAATATATATATATATATATATATATATATATATATATATATATAACAACCTCAGGACCGTTGGGGTGATGGATGACAGGATAGAAGGATATAGACCAACTATACTTTTGGCGATTGATAAAAATAACATACTATACTCTATCTATAGCACAGAATGTTTTATTATTATTATTTTGGAAAATGTAATAAGATTTAAATTTTTATTTACTCTAATTATGTAACATACACATTTTTAGGTCTTTAATACAGTACATTATCCGTACTTAACCCTTGACAAGTATTCACATAACATATGTAAGATCACCACATAATCTATTTAGAGTACTCATGTGCTGTTAAGTGATCGACTTATATACTGAATGGTATTATCATAAATAGTATGAGAGTGTTTATCTTTTAAATTCATGTACTCTTCTGAATTTGTTGACACTGTTTAAAGTTGTTCTATCTCATTCCACTAATGATAGGACCATTTACCTTTTTCATTATCAATGTTTGTTTAGAGTAGCAATTATTGTGAGCTGCAGGTGCCTGTACTATAAATAAATTGAATCCAGTTACAATGTTATGTTTTGCCAAGAAGATTGTTTATAATTTAATACAAATTATTTACTATGAAAGACTGTTTAAAAATGACAGCTAAAATTAACCTGATGGTTAATAGAAACTGTCGTTAAAAGGATGACGGTTAATCCAGACCTCTATTGTATTACCATTTTTAAACAAATTTAAAGCTGGATAACAAATGTGTAAAACTATATATTTCAAATTATACATGCTGCCTCATGGTGAGAAATTAGTTAAACAAACTTTATATAAAAAAACTCCACTGCTACAACTTTTCAGTAACAAACATGGATGCATCACAATATAAATTTGTACTATAATATGAGCTATCAAGTGACATTTACTACAGTTTGTTTATTTTAACGTTTAACGATAAAATGTCATATTTGGCATATTTCTTTACTTTATATACACGAAGTATAAAACTCAAACAAAATTCAAATTTTACTTATCGTTCAACTGGGTAAATAGCTGATAGTTTTAAAAAAACATCCTTTTTTTACAGCAACCTAGTGCAGTAAAAACTATAACAATTTTACTATTGGCATAATAAGTTTCACTACTAGGCACAAGGATAGCAGCATATGCTGCTAATAGCTGTTTTACAGTGTCACAGGAAATGGTAAGGTAGACAATGATTAGCTTTACACACACAGATAATGTTATCAGAAAAGATGATAAAACACCCACCTGTCAGCATCTGGCCAAGTTCCAGCTGTCCAAGGTCACAAGTCTACACTAATGGCATCAACCCATATAATTATCCGTATGCAAAAGCATATTCCCAAAGTATTCCCAAAGCAAGAAATTCAAAACATTTGTGTAAAAAATTTGATTTTGTCTACAATTAAATATTTATGAGAAATATAAACTAGTATAAACAAATATCGAGCATATAGCTGATTAGTAAAAGTCCTACACTGTGTTATGTTATAATGAATTATCAAGTAAAATAGAACTGGAGCTTTCTTTAAAGGGTAAAGTAAAATGTATATAAACAGAAACAATTGTTTTACACACATTCAGACGTACGTAAAATATGTCAATTCTCCTCCTGCAGTTTGGTGTCTTACTGGCATGTACTTCCACCATTGTAAATAATTCAAAGAAGTAAATCTCTATTAAAAATTAAACAAGTTGTATTTTAGTGTAATAATTTATTATAGCAATATTAACAGTTAATTTTGTGTTAATTTAAAACTAAAAAATATTTCTTATCACTATTTTCAACTGCATTTAAAACTAATTCTAAATTACTACATACAATATTTTTAACCGCTTGCAGATCCATTATTACTAAATTAGTATATACATTATTAAAAATTATGTTTCGATAGTTCTGATTGTTATTTGTTTATACGACCCTTAGCAACTATATTTGAATCCGCAAAAACAACTCCGTGTTTTCATATACAAAGCATTAACGTGTTCTCTGCTCCTCTACTTCAAAGAGTATACACAGGCGAAAATGCCCTCATTACATTTAAGTCTGTTTATATATCAATTTTTATATTTAAGAAAAAAAAAATTTAATTTCTCTTGAACTATATTTGATGCCGATCAGTGGATATCTATCAGTAAAAAAAGTAATTATTTCAAAAAGCTACTGACGATAACATGCAGTATTAAAAGCGTCGAAAACATTTGGAACTTTAGTTTAAGGCCAATAGATAAGAGCTACAAGTTAAACTCTTGATGGAATAATAATACTTAAGAAGACCAACATGATTTCAATCCTTTGAAAAGAAATACAAAATATACAATTACTGTTAATACAAATAGAAAATGAATCTTACACTAGTTAGGTTCCAAACTAAATACAATGATCCCCAATTACAACATTTTCAGATAAAATATTACAAGTGTCCGGATTTTTATAAGAATCAGCATGAAACTATTGATAAGACAATGTAAAAGCAATGCTAAATTTTGTTGCAATCCTTGTATCCATTATTATTGTATTCTAAATGGTGAATTGTGCAAATAACACAATTCATGCTAATGATGTTTTCTGATTTTGTGATTACTTGTTCCCAAAAGAACAATAAATCTATTTCTGTTTTTGAACATTATCTTACAGTGTGTATTTAATTTAATGTTATTTTTTAATATAGAAATCTCTTAACAGATTCAACTAAACTATAATCTCAATAGTTTACTTTTTCTCTATTTCAGTATGAAAATTATTTTACTTTGTATTGTACTTTCTTAATCTAGAGAGAGCACTGCAGTCAAACCTAGTTATAGCATCACTAAAGGGACTGAGAAAAAATTACGTCAAAATAACATTATAAAAAAGTATTACAAAATCAATTTTAAGGCCTAGTATCTAAATAAATGATTATCACTACATTAATAATTTTTATTAATATATTCATGTATTTTTATAAAATTATGCTATGTCCAAGTTAATGAACATTTTTTTTTTTTTTATTATTTTAAGGCGAAAAGCATATTAAGGCTATTATCGCCTCCCTAAATGTAAGTATGAGTGTAAAGTGTTAATGTCGTCAGTGTAGTGTTGCAAGTGTGTGTGTTAGACTCGGGTACCATGAGGGACGTCTAAATCCTTTCAATAGCTGCAGCTAGTCTGCACCCCCAGCGTGGAGCTGATGAACATCTAAGGTTATTACAACCAAGATCAATTACTTTTAACAATTCTATTGCAAAAATATGAGTTGAAAATAATCAGACACATCGCTGTAGCCAACGGATACAAAAGTTCAATTGTAGACAAGTTCATAAAGAAATATAAAAACAAATCTCCAACAATAAACAGCAAACAAGAAACAAAGTACATGTTGTGTGAGTCTGACAACATATTAAACTGCACACTAAAAAATGAAATAGTGAAAAAATAATGTAATCATGACATATAAAACTGTTACCGATACAGTTTTATATGACAGCATGCAGCAAACAAAATGCTCAAGACAAAATTAAAAACTGACAGCTCCAACAAAATAGACAAATACGAAGAGATTTGAAGTGTACAAAATAACTTCAAAAGAATGGTCCAGCTTTTATATCGGAAAAACGGATTGATCTTTCCAAAGAAGATTAAAGAAGCGTACACCCACAATTAAAGGCAACCCCAGAAAATCAAATTATACTGAACACCTCATTAACAGTTGCCATACTTGCACTGACAGCAGAACTAATATGTAGAAAGCTTGATAAATTCTTTGGATAAGTTTGAAATATACAATGTTAAAACTAGCCCACTCATACAAGATTCGAAAATTAAGTAATGAGACTGCTATTTTTTTAGCAGATTTGGCAACCCTGCAGCTTGTGCAGGCCATTCATCTTTGACCTTAATCTTTAACCTAATTCTAATCCAAGTGGCACATCGGTGCGATCACTCATTCTTGATTTGTGCTGTAATAAGTGAATTTTATCTCTCATCACAGAAACAGAATTGTGAAATATTGCATAATGGCATGTCTTGTGTTAAACTGGGTGAGAATTCAACAGCCAACTGAAGCTTCAGAAGGATTTTTAAAATGATGTTATGTCAAGAGCTCAAGTTTTTCGTTGGTATACGGTTTTTTGTAACAGCCGAACAAACTTGATGAAGATCACAGTGGGATGACCATCAGATGACCAGGGTGCGTAAAATTGTATGATTCGATCCATGTAAAGGTTATCCATGAAAATGACTGAGAAGAAGTCAATATCAAACAAGAAACTTTTCGCTAAATAACTGAAGATCTAGGCATAAGTAAAATTTGTGCAAAAGCTCACAGAGCAACAGTGAGAAGCACAGAAAAATATGGCAGCTGATTTGTTATAAGTGGAAATCAACCCATACATATTCAACTGTGTTATCACTGGTGATGAACGTTGGTTCTTTCAGTAAGATCTAGAGACAAAACTAAACATTCATAATGGCACTGAAAGGGACCACCCAGATCAAAAGAAACTTGCATATCGGAGTCAAAAGTGAAATACATGCTTGAGTGCCTCTTTAATTCAAAGAGCATTGTTATTAAGAGTGAGTGCCTCCTGGCCAAATAGTTAATCAATATTTCTACAAAGACTTTCAAAATAAGTTACCCATGTCCGTATAAACATGCTGATAATTGGATTCTTCATCACGATAATGTGCCATCCCATATTGCACTGTCTGCATTACAGTACTACCACAGTCAACTTATTTATCAGAGATCGCTCCATGTGACTTTTCTATTTTTAAGACTGAAAAATGGTGGACAAGGAACACCATTTTCAAACAACTGAAAATGTAAAAAAATCTGTAATGTCCAAAATCTTACAGGACATTTCAGAAGAAGAGTCCCAAAAATGGTAACTGCAATGGCATAAACACTGGACTACATGTGTGCAAGCAGAAGGGACCTATTTTGAAGATTATATTACAGATGACTAAAAACATAAGTTAATTTTTCTTCACACCTTTCTCCATACTTACTTTATTGAACCTTGAATGTTAAAGCTGTCATTTCAATTCAACTTACTGTATGACAATGTTATCACAATGAAATCACTTAAAACAGATGTAATGACAAGGAAGTGTAAGATAACTAGAGGGTATCAAGCTGCCCACCTAAGAATGTGCATTGAGCTTAACGTTACTTGCTTTGTATGTATATGTTCATGTTATGCATGTTTTATGAACATTTTTAGAAAAAAAAAATTATTAAAAATTTTATTGATCTTCAATTGGAAAAATCCGTATTTATTATTATGTACTGTTCATGTTTGTGTTATAATTTCATACTGTATCTGATGACGGGTCAAGAAGCCTGAAACAGCAAAATCCTAATGTAAATTTTGGATTTTTAGATGTACCATAAAAAACATGACAGTAAATTGCTTGTTTTACAACACAGGACCAAATGTAAGTTATAACTGGGGATCACTTTATCTGTTACCATATTCCATAAACACTTTATAAAACAATTCATTTTAAAAACATTGAATTTTTGCAAAATTCATTTATTTAAATTGTAAATCTATTTTGACTTATTGTCTAGAATATATATGGCAAACCACTTTAGAAGTGTTTGTCAAATTGTATAAATGACTTTTTTCAAATAATTCTACTTATGTAAAATTACCTTAGGCAAAATTAAAGCATATTATTTTAAAACTATTATTATGTATTAAATTATGATAATCTGTACAAGAAAAAACAAGATTTACATAAAACAATATTTTAAAGAAACTTTTCTTAATTAGTATCACCTTATAACAGTACTAAAGCTTCAAACCAGTTGGTGATGTACAGTCAATGCGTAAAGTCAATATGTCATTAAACTAAATAATAAATACTACTTTAATGTTATGTCAATAAACAATAAAATATACATCTTTGTAACATAAAAAGAACATATGGATTTTATTAGCATCACAAAATAGTATGTCCTTTATAATAGTGAATGTGCTGTTTAAAATCACTCACCAAATTTATTACAACTTTACTGGTTTCCGTCAAAGAATAAACACTTTAAAAAAATTGAAAAAATAATTCTTATGTTGTGAAGCAAGTCCTTCACTGATATCACCATTTGCTTTATGAAGCTGGTACTTTCGTTTCATACAGAGTCGTCTACAACAATAAATATATACTTATTAACACTGAAAACATAAAAAAACAAATAAACTGTATTAAAACACAATATTAACCCGTTTAATTCCAAGCAAGAAAATAATATTTTATTCTAAAAAGGCCAGTGACCTTGTAGCACTGACCAGAAAGGCCACACTATAAATGCCAGTTTTGCCTTGATGTTGATTAAAAACGTGTAACTTAGTTAAGTGTTTAGTTGAAAATGCTAGTAGAAAAGTACTGTTGACATTATTTTTTTCTTAAGAATATGTTCTACACTCATAAATAAAGAAAAAGAACATACAAAATGTGTAACATTTTTTTGAGTCATAATATGTATATATATATATATATATATATATATATATATATATATATATATATATATATATATATATATATACATATAATCATTTGAATTTTTTAATTTTGAACTATAATAAGTATATTTGAAATAAATATTTTGAAATTAATTTAGTTTTTTTTAATATATGTAATGTATTTTGCACAAACTCTGAAAATTTCAAAAAGATTGGCTGATAAATATATTGTCTAGACCCCTTAAACAAGTTACATTTAGGCGTAATTTGTCCCTAAAGTTGTACAAGTTTACAAATTATTCTACAACTCACAGCTGGCAAACCAAGCTAAAAACAAATACTGAAACTAATAAAAACTATACAAACAAAAATTAACACACTATAAATACAATAAAATTACCACACACACTTATTCAAAGACGTAAACAATATGGGACTGACTGTAAAATGATTCAACTCACAGCTATAAAACCAAGCATTACTTGACTTCGTCAAAATTACAACAATTTTACTTAAATATAAAAAACCTTTTTGTGCGTCTTAATTATTAAAAACATAATCTGTGATGACTTATCTTTCATTGCAAGTAAATTTTAATTAAATAAAATAAAGAATAAGCTTGATATTTACTGATAAAATAACAAGCCCATATATATCGGCTCTTGGCCATTTTAGCGTAGTAATCACGAGGTCGATGTGTCGGCTCGGCCGATTTCAGAGTTATTTTTGTAAGCCGATATATCAGCTCATGGCTGTCCAAGGGCTAACTTTCTCACGCACAATTTACTTGAAGCCTAAAATAGGCTAAAATGTAAGCCAACCCAAACGAAAACCTACTGGCATCTCCCTAAGACATTAGTTGAAACACTTAAATACAGAAACCAAATTAGCAGGGAGTACAATTTTAAAGATAATTTCTCAAAATCGACTTCTGGTCTCATATATTTATAATAGAGAATTAAAAATAGAGAATTAAAGTAAACAGCTAAAACTAAAATCAAACTCAGAAATATTAATGTTCAGATTTTCACAAAAATGCATATTATTACACAAAAATTTGAAACAAGTAACACAGACTAGGGAATCCATCGATTACTAAATTCAATTGCTACACTCACAGCACAGCTTTGATCGCACCTGACTGCTCACAGCTGTACTTTGGCAGCTCAGTGTGATAACCTCAATAAAATAATTGCATAATGTAGCAAATTTTCAAAAAGGATCAAAATTTATTAACATCACATAAATTGCTTGTGTTGTTAATTTATTTATTTTGTATATGACAAAATAACTAGTAGTTCATAGAATAGTAGACTATGCAGTATATTATTAATTAATTTTCTGGCCATTGCTCCACAACAGCGATATCACACTCAAAACCTTTTCAACTAATTTAACTAGAAACTTTAATATTTTTTTTAAAGAAGTGGAAACAATTATTGGAAATGTTATGCTCTTTCTCCAATAAGCAACCAAAATTATGACAGGTCTGGTCCCTCAGCCCATACTACAGGAAACACCCAGCAATTACACTAGTCATCGTCAATGGAAGTGAATGGGAAAAAATCTTACACATACATTGTACGGGCTTAATACAAAATACTTTTGTACCGAATCCCAAATAATCGGTTAATATGTTTGGCCAAAACTGCATACATTCGTCACTGTTAAACACAGGTCACCATCTTGAAATATAAATAACTGAGGGAAAATCTTATAAATCATTTGGGCTTTATACTAGGTAGCGATGTGTGATTACAAGATGTTTTATTCAATTGTTTCGATTGTAAAAAATCTCTATGCTTCTCGATTGTATTAAACTCATCAGTCGTCACTTGACGATTGTTCACTGACTACTGTTCAGTTGCCACTTAACGATTGTTTAATAGTCATTTGACAATTTCAATCGCCACTTGACAATTGTTCAGTCATTACTTGCTGAACAATTAATCAGTCATTACACAATCCGACTCGCTAGGTCATCTAGTTTTGTGTTGCTGCTTACACTACTGTAGGCCTAAATTATCAACGAAACAACGAATGAATCATTAACTTACAATCGGAACTGATGTTGCCAGAAATGTTTAATAAATATTTCAATTAAATGGCTAAGGTCTATTCCATTTTTACTTCTTTATATTATAATAATAAATATATATATTTTTATTATCTGCATATAGACCCTGTTGGATCACGCAAAGTACTCCGACTCATGTCTTGCTCCTTCTAATCCCCACACCTCCCTCATCCTGTCCCCATGGATCCTCTTCCGCTCCTCCGTCCATTTTACCCCTGCTCTCTTTGGGATTTCATTCTCTGGGACCTTCCAACCGAGCATTTTTCTCCTGTATGCGTGCCTGTCTTTAACGTCTGTTGAGTCTATTTCTGCGTCATGTAGGTCTATTCTGACTTGTGCGATCCACAACGTTGTTGATTTGACTCCTTGTATATAATTAAGGATTCTGTTGGCAAGTCTCGTTGTTGGGAGTCTATTGATGTGCTCATAGAACTGAAGCCTCCTTCTTCTGATATCTGCTGCCAGGTTCGATATCTTCTCTGTGGTCTTCCGGGAGTACAACCTGTATCCATCTTCTGTTAATCTCAGGCCAAGGATCTTCCTCAAGATTTTGCGCTCTTCCTTCAAAATATCCTCCATGGTAGCTTTTGTGTGAAGTGCTAGCGTCTCGCTTGCATATAATACCTCCGGTTTTATGACTGTGTTGTAGTGTCTGATTTTTGTGTGCGTCGACATACCAAGATATCACGCGTTATACCAAGAGCCCTCTTCATTCTCAGTAGCCACCCGTGGGTTCAAGAATTTCTCCCAGATATTTGAAGTGCTTGACTTTGTTTATCTTACCATATTTTGTGTTTAGTTCTTGAATACTTAATTTTGAACAGAAGAATTTGGATTTTTAAACGAGATCTGTAGACCGACCCTCTCTGCACATTCCTTTAGGACTTCTATCTGTTTAATCGATGTTGTTTCATTATCTGTGAGTATGGCTAGATCATCTGCAAAAGCTAGGCACGCGATTTCTGTGTTGTCCTTAGGTCTTCCAAGTCGAACTGGTTTCCAGTGCCCTTCAATTTTTAATTCTTTCTCCCATTCCCTGATAACTTTGTCCAACACCAGATTGAAAAAAAGAGGCGAGAGTCCATCTCCTTGGCGAACTCCAGTTGTGATCAGGAAGGGTTTGGAAATTTCCCCCATAAATTTCACCTTAGCGATTGTGCCTGTCAGTGTTTGTTTGATCAGTCGCAGTGTTTTAGGATCAAGTCCATGTTCTTCCAGGATATTAAACAAAGATTTTCGAGCAATGGAATCGTATGCTTTTTTGAAATCTACGAACGTACAAATCACTGGGACATTCCTTTTAGCTTTTACTTGCAATATTGTTTTCAGGTTGAAAATTTGTTCTGTGCACGAGCGACCCGGACGGAAGCCTGCCTGGTACTCACCAATTCTGTATTCTATCTGTTTTTGTGTTCTTTGAAGAAGACATGTTGAGAGTATTTTGTAAGTAAGTTGTAGTAAAGAAATTCCTCTGTAGTTGTTCACGTCTGTTCTGTCTCCTTTCTTGTGTAGGGGGTGAATAAGAGCACACTTCCAGTCATCCGGTAATTTTCCGGTAATATATATTTGTGTGTGTGTGTGTGTATGTAATAAATAGTAATAAGAAAAATAATACGGTAAAAAAAATGACGGTATAGTTAACTTTACTAAATAGTAAATACTACTGTCCACTTAAAGACAAGGAAAACATTGCTCTCAATGCTCGAGTTGCAATCAACAGTCTGTAAACATCACCCTACAAAATTGTCAACAATCGTCATAAAACTGTACACTAGTGCCCAAATGAGAGTTACGATGTAAAATTTACTCTTCGTAAGCAAAGACAATGGTCCGCCTCAATTGATGAGTCTGCTGCTGACAACTTGCAGTCAGCTATCTTACAATAATTTTGGAAGCTACCTGAATCTTCTCCCAGTCCAATATATACTGAAATCAATGTTAGTGTTCGTGACACTGATGCATGTGTTTGTTAGGGAACTTTTGTAATGTTTAGTGCAAATTACGAGGGCTAGTAAAAAAGTAAAGGGAAATTTTAATTTCTCTCCAAATCACACGCATGATAGCACTTATTGTTCTGCTATAACTCATAACATCTATCAGCTGTTCATTGAAAGTATTGTTTCATTGTTAGCTAATTGCGATTGTTTAATAAATTGTATAAAATGAGTTTTTTGTCTGGATGAGTTTTTTTTCAATCCCATGTTCAAATTTAGGGAAGAAACTTTTCAAAACATCTGTTTATAAAACTTTTAGTTGACCATTTTGTTTAATCACTAATAACTAATGCATAAAAAAAAGAAAATTGTATAATACATTACCGTGGTACCACCATTTTGTCTTCTTTGGATTTTTGTTACAGGTTTTAACATAAAACGAGTTATCTGGTGGCCTTTTCTGAAATCAAACCAAATATACTATAAAAAACAAATAATTAATTTTTAGTTGATATTATTACAATAATATTTATTACTGCTAGGATTAATAAATCTTTTAATCCAATGCCAAACAGAATTGCCTATAAAACCATGTATAGAATATTAAAATGCCCCAACGTTAATTTTACATCATCAAAACCAATTAAAGATTATGTTAAAATGTTAAAAAAAGTTCTTGCAATGAAAGATTTTATTCAGTCATCATGGTATCATTACTACGTTGCTTGATTTTCATCTTTTGAAACATGAAAAAAATCACATAGCGCTTGATGTAGGGGCACGGGTTTTTGGCCAAAAACTAAGTAATCAAGATCAAAATTTGGGCATGTCATTTTGTGTTGTCATGGCATGAACTAGTCTTTTTTCTTCACAGCTTCGGCTGTTTTCATTGCACAGTCAAGTGAAACGTGTCAAGCACACCATGCTACAAACCGGAGTTAGAAGAGAATGTTAATAGTCTCATCAGATGGGACAAATTCCTTGTAGACAATCCGGCAAGTGTTGAAAAACATTACCATTAAGCCTTCACATTACATGAAACCTTACAGGCTTTCCTTTTGTGGAAAAGTGGTTCCTTCCACCTTGGTTTCTATTTATATCACCTATAATAACCTTGCTCAATAAGAACATATGAGTCTATTTGGAACTCATTGTAAGTTTTAGCTCTTCAATCAGAACAATTCCAAGTTGAAAGCTGAAGAACTTTTCTATTCATGTTGAGTTCAACAGACATGTTCCATAAGAATTTCTACAGCTTCAGCTACATTGCAGAAGGTTTCACAATGAAAACTCTAGCTCATTTATCCCTGACACTCAAAACATTGATTGGTTTGAATTTTATAAGCAAAATCCTTAAAAATTATTTTTGTGGATGAACTGACATCCATTTTCGGAGGTGTTCCATGTGTTTCTCAATTGTGAAGGTGATCCGACAACCATTCCCTAGTATTAAAAAACTTCTTATATAATGGAATTTTCCAACAACAGTTAATATTACAGCATTACTTTATGGCAGCTTAAGAAATCACTAATCACTGTGAAGATCACTAGTAGTTGTTGCTAAACAGAATAACAGATTTTGTATGATTGAAATAGTTCTCTAAAACAACTTTCTCTTCAGTAGTAAAAACCATTTCGGCATAAAATAAACTCAAACTAGAACATAAACACATTAAGTGGAAATAGTCAGCAATAGAACCCGTTGATTGGAAATATAACCACAGCTGTTTGAATTTTAATACTGTATATTTGGGCACAAATATTACCCAAAAAGTCAAGTGTTCAACTATGCAACAATCAATACCTTTTCTTTACAACTGCTAAGCATGGAGACAATACTGAGGCAAACGGATTGGACGGAAAGTGCAGGAGACCAATCATCTGTCAATATAGACAGGCATATATGGCCGTTACTATAAACATGCGGGTGCACTGGAATGTTGGCTCCTACAAATGTTACCTGCAACATTTAAATAATGGTATTTGATTTTCATTTACTAATACAATTAAAATTTAGTAAAAAGTAAATAGTTTAACCTATGAAATATATTCTCTGTAAAATATATTAACTAATGGTTAATTGAAATATTTTATTGCAGTTTGAAATATTTGTTTTATCAAACTCTTCCATTCAATTTCAATTATCTACGAGGGTTGATCAAATATAAACGAGACTGATTTTTTAAAAAAATTATTGCTTACTTACAAATTATTCTTGATACAACTTATTTTTCTACATAGTCTCCCGCACGAGTAACACATTTTTCCCACCGGATTGGAAGTTTTTAATTCAATCTTCGTAAAAAGTTCTCGGCGTTCATTGAGCCATTGAGCACGAAGGTCTCCACCGCAGAATCGTCTTCAAACGCTGGCCTCAAGCGCCTCTTTGAGTGGCCCAAACAGGTGATAGTCGCAGGGTGATAAGTCTGGACTGTATGGGGATGTTCCATTGGTTTCCAGCCAATTTGATCGAGTTTAAGCCTCGTAGCGTTCGCGAATGTGGTCGGGCATTATCGTGAAGAAGAATGACGTTTCTCGCCGGTTTAGATTTCCTTTTCCTACTAAAAGACTGTTTTGCAGCCTCTAAAACATCGCAATAATATTGTGCATTTATTGTGCGTCGTTGATGGAGGAAATCGACGTGAAAGGCGCCTTGATTGTCGAAAAATACAGTGGCCATTACCTTCCCGGCCGACGATCGTGATTTGGCCTTCAGGTTTTCTACTGCTTCCGTCCTTGGCGAATTCCTTGTGCCAAGCAAAACGCGAGCTCTTGACAGGGTCCTGTCCCCGTATTGAGCCGTCAATCTACGAAAGATTTCAGTCGGATTGACCCCCTCCTTGGCCAAAAACTTAATAATAATTCTCTGCTCCACGGAAACGTGCACTTCACTCTCACTCATTGTATAGTTTTATACTGAACGGTCCAAACGGAAATGTTGCCCGTCTACGCCCGTCCCAAACCTCCCAGGCTACCTGAAACCCCACCCTTTAGAGTTCAATGTCCAACAGAAAAGTTTTTAGAAAGTCAGTCTCGTTTATATTTGATCAACCCTCGTAGAAATGCCATACTGCTTGAAATAGGTAGTTGAACAGAAAATATTATACAAAATAAAATTATGACAGTGTATTTAATAACTTCTAAGTAAAGATTTATCACAACTAATTATTTGAAATATTATTGGAAAGATGTAAGGTGTTTACCTCTGGAGAGTCAAAGGGATATTTTGGACTAAATTTAAACTGCAGAGTGAACATTTCACCTTCATAAAGTGTGCCATCTGCTCCTTTCATTTGTATTGTCCACCTACAAACAAATATTATTAGTATTGTTGTTTTACTAATGTACTACCTAATTTTATATTTGTTACAGAGTAATACTAACAATAAAGTACAGGACAATATATCAAGAATAAACACAGAAGGGAGTCCACTGCCAACAAGACTAAATATAACATAAATAGTTTGCCAGTAAACTACAAGGAAAAGATTCGAACTGTTCTCAGTACAATGTCACAAGTACATTAACCAACACTATGACTACCAGCATGTTTTGTCTATTCTCGTTATTCCTTAAAAGCCAATGAAAATACCTTGTCTGCTCCTTAAATATGTTCTTGACAAAATACAACAAAAAATCCGTTCCCGTGGCTGGCTATCTGTTCTGCTCTTCTTACACCCTGTGCAATGCAATTAGTCTGCCATTGTTCTCTGTTCTCGTTCCTGCTCCCTGCTCTCAGTCAAGTTCAGTGATATACCAACAACAAGTAAGACCTGCTGCCTCCTTTTTTAAAGACTACATTGAGAATTGTGCTACCATTTGAAGTTCTATATTGTGATTTTGTATTTGAAAATAAATCAGTTTACAGTTTTGTAAATCACCTACTAATAATGTTGAATGTTAATATGCGATAATGCTTTATAAAACAACAATGTCGTTTCTGGAAGATTAACTGACTGCATTTTTAAAGTTAAGGTTTTAGGCTTATAAACAGTGGTTTGTAGGCTTTCTCTGTTTAATTTTATACAATTTAATAATTTTTAGTATAGTTGGAATTTGTTTTTTTTTAAATAATTTTATTTTTTTCTACCACAACAAATACGAGGTGTGCCTACAAAATAAACAGATTAATGTTACAGTATAATTTATTTTTATTTTTTCCTAACTTTAACATTATACCCTTCAATAGACTCCCCTCCACAATCCTTAATAAACTCAATAACAATCCTTAATAAACAAGTCATAAACTATTGTTTATGACTGCTCCAAGTGAATTTTGCATTGGTCAAAGTAGTGTAGCAAGTCATTTTCTAAAAGCATGTTTCAAGTCTATATTGCTTTTTCTTTCAAAGCTGTCTCAAATTTCGTTCCTTTCAACGCTGATTTCACTTTCAGGAACAAATAGAAGGCACATGGAACAAGGTCTAGTGAGTAGGTGGGTGTTCCAACATAGGGTTCCCATGCTTAGCCAAAAACATCTTTACAACCAATGCAGTATGGGCTAGTATGTTGTCTTGATGAAGAATCCACAACTTTTATTTCAACAATTCATATTGCTTTAATTTTTACTCATTCATGGAGAGTAGTTATGACCTGAAGACAGTAATTGTTATTCATGATTTGACTATTATTTTTAAAACAGGTTTGTTTCATGTAACAAAACTTTTTAGTATTTAATCCAACTACCAGTGAACATGTATTGTATTTCATAACAGCTGCACTTGACTGAGAGATCGGCAGTCTTATCAGAAGCAGAATGGAGAAAGCAGTAACTATGTGACACGGCTTTGGTTTATCATATACGAGGGGTGGCTATTAAATAAAGAGACTGATGCTGCGGCAGAACAAGTGCGCATGCACCAACCGCCATTGACCGATAGCTGTTTAGTGTGAAACTTTCTCTTCAGAATACAATTAGTCTCTTTTGTGTAATAAACACCGTATAGTCATAACCTTCACTTCCGTTAGTGTTGTTATTTTGTTTTGCCGGAAAAATGGTTAGTGTAATAATAGAGTAACGAATTGTTGTTCAATTTCACTTCAAACTTGGAAAAACCGCTACTGAAACTAACTTACTAAAAGAATTTTATGGCAGTGAATGTTTATCGCGGGCATGTGTTTTTGAATGGTTTAAGCATTTTCAAGATGGTCGACAAGACATTGAAGATGATTCACGGCCAGGTCACCCTTCAACGTCAAAAATGGATGACAATGTCGAAAAAGTTGTTAATTTGATTCGGTCTGACCGTCGATTAAGTATTCGTGCAATTGGTGAAACTGTAGGCATTTGTAAAGAATTTGTACGGCAAATTTTATGTAACAATTTGAACATGCGAAAAGTGTGTGCCAAAATGGTGCCAAAAATTCTCACGTTTGAACAACAAGCATTTCGCAAAAATGTTTGTACTGACACTTGGATGCCATTGAAAATGACCCAAATTTATTGGAAAGGATAATAACATGTGATGAATCGTGGTTTTTTTATGTATGATCCAGAAACAAAGCACCAATCCATGCATTGGAAGACCCCAACTTCACCTAGAACCAAAAAAGCAAGAATCAGCAAGTCAAAATTTAAAGCAATGATGATTGTTTTTTTCGATATTCATGGGATTGTATATCTTCACTGGGTTCCTGAAGGTCAAACAATTAATCAATATTATTACCTTGAGGTACTAATTGGTAAACTACGTGAAAGAGTAAGGAAAAACGACCCGAAATTTGGAAGGACAAATCATGGGTTTTCCACCAAGACAATGCGCCAGCTCATTCCGCGTTATCTGTCAAGAGGTTCCTGGCCAAGTACAGCATCCCAGTGTTAGAACATCCACCTTACTCACCAGACCTTGCACCATGTGACTTCTATCTGTTCCCCAAGGTGAAATCTACATTAAAAGGGATGAGATTTGAGTCCGTGGAAGCTGTAAAAGTGAAAGCGGCAAGAGTCCTGAAGGAATTGAAAGAAGATGACTTGCAGCACTGTTTCCAACAATGGAAAATTCGCATGGAGCGTTGTAGGGATAGAGAAGGGGTGTATATTGAAGATGATAATAAGTAATTATGTATAAAATGAAAAGAAAAGTTTTTACGTCAGTCTCGTTATTTAATAGCTACACCTCGTATTTCCAGTTTACCCAAAGAATTTAAAATATCTGTTCTTTGAGAACAGTTCTTGGTGATGAACAGAACAGTTAAATAGAGTTTCCTACAAACAGCTGTTCCCACACATCTCTACTGAATGCCGACTTCAGAGATTCAACAGATATTGCTAAAATATATTGGAATACCACAGAGCTGAAAGAAAGATCTGGAATGCAATATATATATATATATATATATATATATATATATATATATATATATATATATATATATATACAGTGCACTCAAAAAGTCATTCATTCTGCAGTAAACTTAAGAGGTTACGCAGAATATTTATTTATTTTATTGTTTACTGTATTACAAAAAAGTAATTTACACTTTTTATTTACCTTCACATTAAGTGTTGAAAGTGCTTTCCTTGTAGTTGAATAAAATTGGTACTAATCAATTTCCGAAACCACCAATTATGATTGGCATAACCACAAAGAAAATTATAATAAATGCGTCTGCAGTAATTCAATTTGTTTAAACATATTCTTGAAAACAAGTAAAAAGTCCTCAATGGATTTAGGACTTTCCTTAAAAATAGTTATTTCTTTGCACCCCAGAAACAATAATTTGAAATGGTGAGAGGTCAGGCGATCTTGGTAGACTGATCTTGGTAGACTCGATCTTGGTAGATTGAGTCACACTCAAATGATTCAATCACCAAAGACATTTTTAAGTAGTGCCATTCAAACACGAGCTGTATGCAAGGTTGCATCATCTGGTTAGAAACAACTGTTCAGTATTTCACTCATTTTAAGTTAGCCTAAGAATGGATAAAGAATTTCAGAACAGTATCATTTTGCTTTATTGTTTCATCAAAAAATATGGTAATCCGCAATCCAATGTCTGGAAATTGCAAACCAAACACCAATTTATGTTGAATGAAGTTTATTGGTGTACTCATGAATACACAGAGAATTTTGTTACAGATGAGAATTTTGCAACTTTAAATGAAACCCTGTTAAATGAAACCAAGCTTCATCATTCAACAGTGAAAAAGGTTTCATTAAGCATGTCAATTCCAATTTTTTCAATGAAATTACCTATATTGTCCAATGAAATTACCGATATTCTTTTTTTTTTATAAGCCTACATTTTTGCAAAAAATCCAATGTAATAAACTGTAGATAAATTATGCCTGTTTGTTTAATTAAGCATTAACAATAAAATATACAGATCTAAAAGCAATACTTACGTATTTAAATTTTGTTCTGCAATATTACCATCCACTATAACACCTGGAGGCGGTTCTTTTACTAACGACATCAATTCTTTTTGAAGACGTCTCTGAAACAAACAAAAAACATGAAAATAATTCAAGGAGATGATAAAACACATTTAATAAATATTATAGGTGTAAGTCTGGTTAAATACCTATCAACAAAAAACTTAAACATTTGTTCACAACAGATAATCATAGGGTTCTCAAATGTTGATCATATTTAAATATTCATAACTCAAATCCATGTACCAAAATTTTTAATTACAAACTATACAGTTCACAAAGAAAATAAAAATAATCAACCATTGTTAGCTTTGTTTTGTTTTTACTGTTAATAGTTTTTGAACAATATTTTTTAAGCATCTATGCAGTTGGTTTGGCTAAAGGGCTTTAATTAAGTTTCTTGAAAGAATATGAATAAATAAAATGAATGTAATTTATTTAAATATGCAAAGTTTTTGCACCATTTGATTTTTATTTAGATGAAAGCATACGATGTTGGGAATCAAATTATTGTAACTAAAGTACATAACTAACAAAATATTTCAAAACAACTCAACTTTAAAAATCATGGATTCATAACATAACCTATCAATATTTATAATCCATTTGAATATCTTAATTGTTATTTTAATTTTAATGGGATAATACTAATACTGTACTTGATCCCTGTGCATGCACACAGTAGGCCTAAAGAATTTAATACTTAGAAATTTGAATTCCATAACTAAAAACTGTATGACATGACAAATATTTAACTTTTATAAATTTTTCTTTGACTAATGTTTATTATTATAAATATAATAATAGTATATTTAAACTTATCTTCTATAACTAACCTCAACTCTTTCTAATGGTGAAATAATTTCCTTGCGTTTTGATTTACCGAAGAGCAGAGACATTTTATGATATACTTACTGAAAGCTAATCACTTATTAAAACCCGCCACACATACAAATTACCAAACAGTTGATAATAAAAACCTATTACAGGTTCCTATGTCAATAAACGTTTAGCAAGTAATTTCAACTCAACTTTCTATTAAGTTATTGAAACCAATAAAATTGGACTAACAAAATCTAAATGACGAACAATTTTAAATTGAAAACATATTTAAACTGATAAAATAAAGCTCATTCTTTGTTTATTCAATATAACAGTAAATGCATGTCTGTGCTATAGTCAACTGTTAAATGATAATTAGTTTTGAAGGACTTTTGCTGTATGCTAATGTTTAAGATTTAAATTAGTACGAAAGAATAATTATACCTTCAATAGGAAAAACTGTATTATATATTTCATAACCATGAATTTTCGCAAAAACATCAAATCAATCTTTTTAATTTGGTTCATTTGAACTGTACTTCTACAACTTCTGAACTTATAATAAATTTATTGTTTTATCATTAAAAAATGATGTAAAGTTTCCTAAATAACTTTTTTTTAATTAATTAACTAATGTGCAAATTTGCACAATTTTTGTTGTTTTTTTAATTGAATATTTAGAAGAGTAATTTTAGATTAAAATTAATAATAATTTTGGATTTTTATGCCTAAATATTTATAATAATAATAATAATAATAATCTTACAGGTTTTTTTCAATTTTAATGCATAAAATATTTTCAAATTTCAAGCTTAAAATGTTTATAGCAAAATTATAACACAGTAAATCTATAAACTATCACAGAAAGATTTTAAAAAGCAATGTATAAACTAACTTCAATTTTTGAAACTTATATAAAAACTAAGAAGAAACACCTATACTGATCAAAACTGTTAGCAATAAAACATCATGAAAACGAAGCTAAACTGAGACTGTGGCTAGAGTTCTCAGGACTTGCTACCAACTACAGCCATTAATCCTATTACACTAACACAATCCTATAAGGACAATCACCTTATTGAACGACCCAGATGTGTAGGAAATAAAAATGTTCACTTTTCTATATACTTTGTCTTAGTGTAATAGAAAATGTTTATGAGCATTTGAAACTTACAGCAGAAAGTACTTTTTGATTAAAACAACACAGTACTACCAAACTCAGTATATTTCTTAAGGAAATGTTTGATAAATTTGTACTTCTTTTGAGGTCTGTTTGCAGTATAATATTTATTTTATCTATATAATTTATTGGGCATGTGTTTCACCTCTCCAGTTACATTTCTATATATATGACACACAAAATATTTAATGTTTCCTGCTTTTGTTGTGTTAAACCATTTTAATGTTGACTGTGTAGTAATTCATCATGATATTATCCAAGTTTGTAACAACACCTACTTTTCATACCATTAAAACACTTATTACCCCAAATATAGAGTAGATGGGGATGTGTAATAGCTTAGAGATTTATTAACTTAGAGATTCGATTTTCCTTCGAAGGTACCGTGTTATAAGTTAGAGATCAACCTGTGTAATAAAATAGAGTTCTGTACTGTCTATTAACATAGAGACTACAGTGCCGTCAAGTATGTTGCACCGTGTGTATATGTTGCCGACGTTGCTGCTTGCAGGTGTTTCAGTATTTTTTATCTAACAAGTAGAACTCGCTTAGTTAGGTTATTTTGAACATAATTTGAAAGTTGTAAGTGCTGGTATGTGCAGCTTTTAATGCTGATTACGATGGCAGAATAAGAATGTCAAAAAAGGGGTGAAATAAAGAAAAATTGTTTTGGAAATTCGCTCTATCACATCAGCGAGACAACTGTGTGCCGCGAATTTTTCTCATATTATTTAAACGTTGCTAAGTGTCTGTGTTGAAAAATAAAACAAATAGTTCAGAAATGTAACACAAAATTTCTTGCTTTTAATTATGTTTTTCAACAAATCAGGTTTGGATCTTTAAAAAAACTGAAGAATTTCTTAATTTCATATCTTTTCATTTGTCTAGTATTTTCCTATAATAAAATACTTCAGAAATTATGTTTTAAAATTGTATTATTACTTTATTTGCCATTCTGAAGGATAGTATAATATATATATTTTTTTTTTTTTTTTTTTTTTTTTTTTTTTTTTTTTTTTTTTTTTTGTAAAAAGGACTTAACACGAAAATCCTTAAAATAATAATCATTTTAATGGATTAAACATTAATAAAACCAAATTCATGGTAATCAGTAAAGAAACAGTTGGACTTAATGGTCAACAACATATCTAAATGTTTTTATGTTTATTTTTGACAATTATCTGTATAAAAAAATAGAAATATCTGTTTTATTCAAAAAAAAAAAAACATCGTAGGTTCATATGAATTCATTAATTCATTAATTTAGAGCTTTTTTCTTAATTCAATACAGATATGGCGTCAATAAAGCAGCCTTCAAACAATGTTTTTATATCATTATTACTATTACTACTACATATGTAAATTAGTATACATTTAAAGCATTGGACATAAGTCTGTTAGAACAAAACGTATCCAAATCAACTTTATATTTTAATAAACTTTTATATCTTTCTTTAACTAAGCGAGTTCTATTTGTTGGATAAAAGATACTGAAGCATCTGCAAGCAGAGGTGTTGGCAACATATACACACGGTGCAACACACTTGACGGAACTGTAGTCTCTATGTTAATACACAGTAGGAACCTCTATCTTATTACACAGGTCGATCCCTAACTTATAACGCGGTACTTTCGAAGAAAAACCCAATCTCTAAGCTATTACATCTTCTTGTAGATAGCAATTGTTTTGACAATTCTCACATTTAGGAAATTGACCAAGCATCATTCGAAGCAGTATATTCAATTGTCAATTGTTCTTTAATCAATAATTATAGAGCTATCTTGTACTGACATCCAGTCCAACAATTAACTAACTCAACATGAGAATCCTACTTCAGTTCTGCTGCAGCTAGAATTGAAAACAGAATTTATTTTGTGAGAAAATATTTCAAAACTCATAAAAACAGTTTATAATAAATTTGTATCCTAGTCCTACTTAGGTGATACAAATTTAGTGTAACCTTTCAAACTGTCTAACTATTAGACAAATTGCAGCAAACAGGTACATCAACAGCCTAATAATAAAACTTGACAAACGGTTGTGTTCCTAACCACAGTAGAATCAAATTGAAAAATTAGAAATACATTGAACATAACCTATTCAAATTATTATATTTTTAGAATATTTAAAATTGTTCTTGTAACCACTCCTTGACTAATGTCGTCTTCTTTTATTCCTTACAAACAACATTTACAGTATACAATGTCAGATGGATAGTCATTACAATAAACATAATAATTACTGACATAATAAAGATAATGCACCAATATCACCAGCATTACTACTGTATAAACTTCTTCTTGATATTTACAGATATTTGTATTATTGATTTTGTTTCCAATCCTAATATTCAGTCAGTTTTAGTAAATAAAAAATTAATTACTTAGCCTTAATCAAAATATTAAAATTTTTTACATATAAAGCATGTTTTCTTCACATATGGCTTTAATGTATTGTGTAGTATAGATCTGTTAACTGCATAAAGCTATTTATAAAAGTTTAAATCCAGAACTCTCAAATATGGCTTCCGTATTGTATACAAATAAGACATATGTTTACTAGTCACGTGCATTTAAAGCTTGATCGCAGATCATTCAAATAGTAGATCTATTGTGAAAAGTGCATACTGTACATAATTTTATTTAATTTGAAATTTGTGGCTTTTATAATAAATCATGTTAGGTTAAGGTAGAAGATATTTTTTTTCAATAACTTATTGTACTTTCAATACAATAATATTATACTTTTAATAAAATAACTACATTTTAAAACTTGTATTACACGATTTTGCTTTGAATCAGATAAAAACATCATTCTATCTGTGTTCAGTTACACAATATAAATTTTTAATGAATATGAATTTATGTTAAGCAATAGTTTTAAATAAAATTTATAAATAAAAAAAATCAGTAAACAATAAATATTTTCAAGTACTTCGGCAAATACATCTACAAGGTGAAAATTACTGATACACCTGTTGTTAAATGTTAAAACTGGTTTAATTTACTGTTAAACACAATAACATAAAGCTAATTATATTTTTTATAAACATCCAATCAAAGACAATTACATATTTTAAAAATATTATTAAAAAATAATATCAAACAAGTAATATGAACCTACTTATTTAACAATGTTCAGTAATATTACCTATACTGAATTATAACAAAGGCAAAGTCATTAATAATGAATACTAACAGTTCAAAAAGACAAATGTTATTAGCCTATAATTGTGACCAATATCAGTTAAAAAAATAAAACTAATTAAATTTAAAGTACAATTTCATAATACAATAAAAAAAACCTCGCTAATTCGAATTTCATTAATTCAGACTAACAAAAAAAAGCTGAATTTACCACATACCATTCAGTATAGTAGAGTAGACTATTTACAGTTAACTGTTAACCTATTTACAGTAAGCAATAAAGTATTTATAGTAGGCAGCAATACAGACTACATTTGGCCTATGTTAGAATTCTATGAAACTTTTCAATGCCTTTTTGTTTTGCGTTATTATGATAACAGGATACGATTCATTAAGAATTTGCATCTCCCTCTTTTCCGAACAATGATGGCTGGTGTTTCATCAGTTTATGTTTTAACTCTGCATTGTTACTATCATGCATCACTGTGTTCAAAATGAGTAAATGTGGTTTTTATAAGATACTGTAAAACAGAGAATCAAAGTTTTGACAAGTATAGATAAAAGTGATTCAGTTCAGAGTGTTTTGCATGAATTCGGAATCAGTAAATCGACTTACAATATTAAGAAAAACAGATCAACAATTACAAATTTTTCATTAAACAGGGACTTTGACAAACTGTACAATTAAGCAAAAGCAAACGAATGGTGCCAAAACAAGTGATACCAATAACGCCGAATGTAGTACAAACAACAACAATCTGCTGGTATTTCGATTTATGAAGTACAGTTGCTGTTTAATGATTTGTTACTTGATTTCAAAATGACGAATTTAAGGCAAGTACAGAATGGTTGTTTAGGTTCAGAAATTAATATGGAATAGTAAACCGAACATTAAGTGGCAAACTTTTAAATGCAGAACACTGGAGTGTTCAAATATTTCAAGAAAATATGGAAAAGATTACTTGTGATAATAAACACAATCTACTTGTGATAATGGCAAATCTATCATGCAGACAAAATGGTATTAGTTTGGAAGGTGATGCTAAAAAATACATAGGAAAACAAAAAAATAAACACATACTCCTGGACAGAAGCTTAATAAAATTAGGCTCTCCACACTGTTGTGCTAATTCTGATGGTTTGCACAAATTAAAGTATGTTACGTTAAGAAAAGCAAAAAATCTAAAAGCAATGAAAAAAAATTTTTAAGTACTTTCTTGTAGTTTATAAAGGACACAGAAACGCATGGTTTAGCTATGAAATTTTCAGTTTGTGGTTCTACAGTAATGTTATTAGTCCGAACTAA
Source organism: Callitettix versicolor (assembly GCA_022606455.1). Lineage (NCBI taxonomy): Eukaryota > Metazoa > Arthropoda > Insecta > Hemiptera > Cercopidae > Callitettix > Callitettix versicolor. The sequence goes on from CM040187.1 coordinate 7,738,567, forward strand.
CTAGATTATAATGAACTTATGTTAGTTTGGATGTATCTTAGTTATGTAATCATTCACAATGTCACCACATCACATTTTTCTTATACTTTGAACGTCCATGCACTATATATACTCAAATGCACTATTCAAATGAACTATACTCAAATATTCAGTTTGATGATGAAATTTATACTTTTAATGGTACACAACAATTAGAAAACTTAATTATACACAATTCGACAAAATGTTTCCTTTATTCCTTATAACAACCATCATACACCACTACAGAGTTCTTGTAGAAGCCTGCCTTTCATTTCTTAATTTCTTTAATTTTTTTTCTGTGAATCGTCAAAACATTATGCTTATCGAACTCTCAATATTTCTCTTAAAATGTTGCTTAACTAGTGTAACAATTCATAATTCGAAAAAATTATCTGTAGGTTACGGGAATCAGAATATAACAACATATAAGCAAAGACAATGGCCGACACCTCCCATAATGCTGACGTCATAGCAAATGGTCTAACGAAAATACATATTTATTGAAAGGATTATTTAAATGGCGGGGAATAGTAAATAATACTTATGGAATAAATATTTCACTAATGAAATCAGTATAGATGTAAGAGTGGAGTATCAGAAACAAACAATAATGAAAGGATATGTTAAACTGAACACGTAAACTAAGCCATCTTGGATGAGAGTATAAAACATAACAGGTGGGTGGAACCTATGTGCATTAACATCGTTAAATAACAAATTTGGCATAGTGTGAGAGAAAAGGAAGATACTGTCAACTAGCCTAGTCACAACCAAAACAATAAAAAAGGAAAACAAAATAATTTCAACAAAACCTAAAATTGAACAAACCAAATCAAATTTACCAATATATTCATTATAAACTCAATTACATCAAGTAAAAGACCATAACAACCGATAAGAGCAATGCTATTGTATCTGGTTGAGCGAATTGGTAAGCACTGAAAGTTCTAAATTGGTAGGAAAGAACACATCATTTTGAGAAGACGCTAAGTAAAAGGAGTCAATCGCAGGCCACGGGCAAGTACACATGTTTGTTTGACTACTACTGCATAGAAAAGTTTTAGGTTTTTGTGTGAATATCCAGTGAAAGTGAATATCAATAAAATATATAGCGAAATAAAGAAGTTCACTAATCGTAATCAAGATATTAGTGATCAGCCGTTAATTTCGTCGAATAATTGGGGTGAGACCCAACAATACTTCTATCAGCTAGAATGAACTTTGAAAATTTTGGAAATTCTTGTACAACTATAACAAAATTTTATTCTATTTAGACAAACAAAATTATAACTATAAAATTTTAAATTCATCAAAAATTTCCATTATATTTAGACAATCTGAGAAAACCAAAGTAAATAAATAAAGTAAAAAGAAAATTTCTTTAGTGACCATCAAAGAACATTAAATTACATTTCTTTAAGAATGAAATTAAATTTCTTTTTTTTTAACTAATCTCGAAAGAGGTCTGCTCAAAAAGCCCTCTCCCCCCTGAGAATTGAGAATAAATTACAGAACATTAGTGCATACACCTAACTTGTGATTACCATAAACTGATACATATGAAAAGTTCATGAACTTTTCGATAGTAATAAGACTGTAAATAATTAATTGTAAGGACTAGATATATAATATTTATTGTTAGAGTAAGAATAGTAATTGATTTTGTTCATTTACTAAAATTTGTTTAGGAATGCATTAAGATCTAATAGCTAAAGGGATAAATTTATAATTTCATTTCAATTAAAAATATAATTTAATTATGATCAATTATAATAAAACAATCAAATCATTTTCTTAATTTAGGAATAAAGATATTTTAATAGAATCATTTGAATTGCATTTGTTCTTGATAAATTTAATTGTTTGTTTTAAGGTTATAATTGTTTGTTGTATATGAAAGATATCTTAATTAATATTAATAATAAACACAATTTTGTTTTGTTTCAATCTTTGTTATATTGTATATTGCTTATTGGTATTTTTGACTGTCTTAGTTTTTGTTGTAGATTTTTGTTGTAGTTATTTAATTATTATATTATATATATTTTTTAATATTTCACTTGGTAACAATGCATCAAAATCAAATATTCTATGTTTCACTTTAGTGCTCACAGCTCATTACTGACAGATGATACAAATACATTATATTCATTTTAAAACATGTGTTTATAAGTTTATCTATGTTATTTCAATTTTGTTTCTTTAAATACAGAGTGTTTGAAAAAGAACTCCCTAGATTTATGTATAAATTCAATGGTGAAATTAAAGAAAAACTACATCAATAAGTAAATACAATGAAATGAAAGAGAATACCTTCCAAGTTCTTTTTAATGTTTGTAAACTTTAACATGGTATCCATTTATTGTCCTACAAACATTGAGACAATATTCTATTTCTCTCCAGGTGTAACTGTCTTAACCACCAAGATGATTCTTTCCCATAAATGGTTGCTGACACGGATTTTTTCAGCGTACACACTTTTTGCATCCCCAAAAGAAAAAGGCAAGTGGGGTTAAGTCCAGGCTTTTTGGTGGCCAAGAGATTAGGCCAGCTACTCTATCCTCCTTCCCGGAAAACGAGTGTCAAGAGCCTCGCGCACACGGTTACTGTAATGAGGTGGGGCACCATCTTGTTGCAAAAACACAAGCCCTTTTTCAACCTCAGTGTCTTTCAATTGGGGAAAGATATACTCTGTCAACATGTCCGACTATATGTCACCGTTTATTGTTCTTTCTACAAAAATGAACGGACCAATCATGCGATCTTCCCTCAAACCGCACCAAACATTAAATTTTGGAGAGTCACGTTGAGGCTGAATAACAACATGTAGTTATTCTCTGCCCCCCCCCCAAATTCTGCAGTTATGATGATTAACTGTTCCACTCACACAAAATGTTGCCGCATCAGAAAAGAGACCATTTTTCATAAAATTGTTATTTTCATCAGCAGGTTTAATTTCATGTAACAGCTGCAATTTGCAGGTGTGCAAATGAAGTTTTTTACATACCATATCATACAAAGTACCTTTATAGACTAATTATAGACTACGTCTGGCCAATGAACACACGAAACACGAATCTGTTCAACAGTAGCTTAGAAATTTTCAATCTACCTGGCGATTTTGATTTTAAAATATTGCCGATTTCTTTGAAAGACTTTAGCCAATAATGGATAGTTTTTGCTGTAGGTGGTTCATCACCATAAGCATGTCTAAAGTTACGTTGTACTGTTATAACAGACTCAATTTGCACAAGCAAAACTTGGACAGTTAATGAATTGAATACCACAAACCAGAATAGTGTATGTCACTTTGTACAGATTCTAGGATACATTAAAACTAGGAAGTTCTTTTTCAAACACCTTGTACATTAAACAATCATGTCTCCATATGATCTATGTAGGCAAAATCAATTGGTTACTGTGCAAACAACCTGTCTTGGCAACAGCTGGTTAGCTGTTGTTAAACAACAGTTTAACCACACCAACTGTAATAAGCATAACAAAAAGTTAAGTTTAAAAAAATGTAGGGCTAACAACAGTGTAGTATATGTAATTGTATAGCTTATTATATATAATAAAGATGTTATGAGGTTACTAAAATTAATTGTTTAAGAAAAAATATTAGCTTTCCTTAAGCAAAAGGCACAGGTTCATTGCATAGTTTAATACAAATAGGCTATAAACAACATTTTAAAAATAATTACCACAATTTATGTATGAGTCTGAAAAAAGTTGTTTACTCTTTTATTTTTGTAACCTACAAACAAGAATTTTCTGAGAAAAATTTTCAAATTACTGTATGGTTTTTATGGTCACTTTTTATTAGAGAATTTAAAAAATAATGTTTTAGTGAGTTGGTACTAAGTAAAAGATGTTTCTACAATAGCTAAATTTTTGGGTATTTATGCATCTTACTGGCTGGGCACTTTTCAATTTTTATTCTGTTTTAAAGTAGTCTATACACTACTGAACAAAAATATTTTATTATTATTACTATTTTTTTCAGTACAAATAATTATAACAGCTTCAAATTAGCAATTATATACCCAGCATTTTTCCCACTTCGACATAAACTTAATAGTATAATTTTTTTATTTTTGGACTAAGAATCATTATTTATTTGGATATTTGCCTCATTTGTTTACATGAAAACAATAAACAATGTTTCAAAAATATAGATGAACTCTAGTTCTCAAGTTTCTAACTTAAAACAGGCACTTATGAGTTCACAGTTATGAAGTTAACTTATGAGAAAAAGTTCATCCATACTTTCAAAATGTCACATACATTTTCCAGTAGTTTCCATACACACAAATGTCCTAAAAAAACAATAATATTCCATCATTAAGTAATAAACAATTTTTAAAAACTCAAGGAAAAGATTGTTAAATACAGGTTAGGCATGTGTGCTATACATAAAATAATTATAAACAATGCAAATTAATAAATATGAACTATTTAAAAATATATGTGAAACATTATGGATTACGGCATATAGGAAAAAATTTAAATTGTGCTACATAACATCACATTATGTGTATAACTAACAATCTTACATGGCAAAAATTATTCCTTAGTTCATTGATTTTAACATCTTGTTTATTCAAGATTTATTCTCTGGCAAAGAGAATCCTATAGCGCCAAACTAAATTTCTATCCAAAACTATGTTGGGTTAGGTTAGCAAGTATTTTTGTATTAGAAATTAAACAAAAAAATCAGATACAACGAAGTTATAGTTAAACTACTTATATTGTAGCCTACATATGAAATGTCCACATAGTTTCTCAACATCTTATAATATTTTATCTGTGACCACATAAAATATAGGCTTTCCTTCAAAGATCTATTAGTCAGAGAACAACAAAATTAGCCTAATTCATCGCATAGTGTAAAACATCTCAAATTTTAAGGTAACAGATGAATGAGATTTTTAAAAAATGTTCTTCTTCATATGCTAATTGGAAAATATAATTATTTGCACAACAGAAACTGTTATTCTTGATTAGGAGTAAAAATAATCCAAAAAATTGCCAATTGCTCTTATTTTACATTAATAATTAAAGCATAATTCTTACTGCTTTTGTTGTAACTTATTTTTAGGTTCCTAGAGTAGGTCTAGGCCCATATTTTGTTAAAAACATCAGTAAGCTACTCCTTGAGTTTAAAATACAAAATAAAACTGTTCCTTTAACTTCGGCATTACGATATTATACTTTTAAGAAAAGGAGCTTTTTTCAATAAAATATTATGCCTAAAAACAACTGATGAAATCATTTTATAAACATACTAAGATACCTATGTAACCTAGGCCTTTTTTTACAGGAATCCATAAAATATTAAATAGTTTTAACAAGTTCTACTTTTTAATACAATCCTATCATTGTTGACTTGAAGAAAAAATACAATAATTATTTCAAACTTTTACTTATTAGCTTTTACTTAAATAAAATTACAATTTAAAAAAAACAGGTTAAGCATATTTGGTTATACTTGAAATAAATGCAAACAATGCGAATTTATATATTTAAATTATTTAAAATTATATGTGAAATTTTACGGGTTACAGCATACAGGGGAAAATTTTAATATTTTTTTTTTAACATAAAGTAAATATCAAAGCTTCACCTACCGCTGACGGCGACATGGACGCCATTGTTATCGAGCACACATAAAACAGAACTAGTTAATCAGCTGAAATTGTTTGAAAATCAGCTGGTTTTTGAAAAAAAAATATTCTTTAATTTGAAAAAGATTAAACAAAAATTGTTTTAAATTTAGTACGGTTTTAATTTAGTTTATGGTTATTACCCGAACGACTACAATTAATTAATTATTTTTTGTAATTTTATCACTTTTAATGTAACTACTGTGTAACAGTGTATTTTCTTCCATTAACAAATTACTAAATACAAATCATTTTAACTATAATTGAAATAATAAACGTAGTTTTAAAAAAACTAGGAATTACAAAGTAATATAACAAAACTACATGTAATAACTATAATGTAAAACACACAGCTGATACCAAATAAATATATTTTTCATGTTTTATTTATAACAGCTGATCTTGATCAGCCAAATTCATTGCAACAGATGACACTATAGAAAGCAAACATTCTGATGCTGATTGTGAAGTTTGGCATGGTTATGAACCGTATATGTAATTATGTATAGAGAATCTGACTCCAGAGATAGTAATACTACAGTATTTATGATACAAATGAGGAACGAGCCATAACCGTGAAAGTATTACTGTACATATTATATTTTTAATTTGATTTACCGACTTGAGACATTTTGCATTATTTAAGTTTTAATTTTGCAAAAACAAACTTGGTTTTGTGTGTGTGTGTGTATGTTGTTAACAGTATTAAAAGGTAAACGGACTATTCAAACGTAATTATGATTACTTCAATACGGAAATGTGTCAAATAAGATTTATAAAAGCCCATTATCTTTAATTATTTGTTAGTAAAGTAAATATAGGTTATAATTTTAATACAGAGAGGTTATGTATATTTGTAAATAGTAGCCTGATATTTGTGCACATATTTTTATTTATTACTGCTTTTAATTTCACAAAGCATAAGAGATAGAAACTTGTTAAAAACAAAAATTATATTTTATATTAGGGCTTATCATGAATTTTGGAGGAGCAGTTCATTTTAATAAAACTGGAATTTGCATAATAGGAGCATGTTTTTTAATTTTAATACTGTACATGACAAAGAGTGTAGGTGACGGAAGTTTATACAGAAATGAAGAATCAAATAATTTAAATATAAAGAAATTACTCTTAACAGCCATAGAACTAGCTCAAAAAGGAGGACAAGAAGTTATTAAAGTGAAAGAAGAACACAATTATAAAATTAAAAATAAGGCATTAACTAATGATGGAGCAAAAGATCCTGTAACTGAAGCTGATTACAATTCACATTGTGTTATGTACTATGGATTCAAGAAAATCTTTCCCCACCTTCAGGTATTTTAAAGATAGTGTTCTTAAACAAATGTTAGTAAATGTGCACTTTTCACATTTTTTGATTTTTTTCATAATTTTTGCTTCAGAATGTTTAATTACATGCTCAATAGTAATAATACAAAACATAAAAGTGTGAAACTACAGGAAGTTTAAAGGAAATGTAAAATAAAAATGACTCTCATAACCTAAAAATTACTACTGCACGTAAGCAGCTAACATGTTTTCAATTACGTAAATGATTAATTAAATGTGTGTGATTAATAAAGTAAACAATAAAAACTCTTTTAAAAAAATATCTTAAGAACCTAACTTGGTTGTGTATAAGTCATCACTCATAACCTAAAAGTGTAAGTCATCCTCATAACCTAAAAATTACTCCTGTACAAAAGTAACTAATCTGATTTTCATCATGAAAATGATTAATTAAATGTGTGTTTAACTTGTTTTATGAAATTAATGGTTTTTAAATAATATTTTCTTTTATTGCACACTTTATTATTCAATTAGGAGATATTCACCTGCAGAAGATTAAATTTCTTAGTTTATGATTTTATATTTGCTGTAATATTCATTACAAGGTTATTAACTACCTTCATACAAAACTATGTTACTTATATTTTTAAGGTTTTTTTAAGTACAGTTTTTGTTGTTTTCATTATTAATAAAATATATTTAATAAATCGTTTTCACAATGACAAACACATTAGCTACTAACGTGCAGTAGTAATTTAAAGTTAAAGTGTGGATCACTTTTTTTTGATTTTTTTCAAACTTTCTGTAGTTTAAAAACTTATAATTTGTATTATTATTATTATTAATATTATTGGGTTTGTAATAAAGCACTTTGATGCAAAAATTATAACAATTGTCAAAACAGGTAAAGTGTATATTACCCAAATGCCAATGTTTGTTATATTGTTGCCAAATATTTGTTAAATCTACATAGATACAATGGCTTCAGTGTAATACAAGATGTGGCAATTAAATAACTGGACTTGTGGTATAAAACATTTTATTGACCACCAATTACATTACAAAGTTTATTCCTTTCTGTACTCTTCTTACCAATCCTACAATGCTTCATATGAATTTTCCATTATTCAAAACAGTGCTGAAAGTCCACTTCTGTCAGATTGTTGAGGACTTCTGTCACATTTGCCACAATGTGAAATCTTGTTCCCTTCAGCTCCAATTTAACCTTAGGAAATAAAAAAAAGCCATAGAAAGCCAGGTCAGGCAAGTACAGTGTGTGGTCCAGCACGGTGATACCATATTTCAAGATGAAATGGACAGGCAATACGCCATGTAAATTATGTCTTTGTAAATTATCCAGGCATTGCTCTTCCACAAATTGGATCTCCATCTTCTCACTTGTTTACAAAATAATGTCAGAATTCGATATAATAATGTTGATTGACCATCTGACCTTCGGGGTTCCAGTAAACATAGACCCCTGTCTATGTGAAAAATCATAGCCTTGAATTTTGATTTAATCACTTTTGGTTTTTTTGCTTTGGTGAGCTGGCGCTCTTTTCAGTACATCGATTGGTGCTTTGTTTCAGGATCATAGATAAAAAAACAATGACTCATCATAAGTAATCACTCTGCCTAACAATTCTGGATCATTGTTGATTAAAAGGCCAGCGTAAATGTTCATTCTTGATTCCTTTTGCTCTAAAGTTTTGGGATCATTTATGTATCAACTTTTTGCATGTTCAAAGTCTTTTTAATTTTATGTAAAACTAAAAAAGACATTTTATTTTTGGGTCGTTGTGTCAATGAGTCTAACGAACACTTTCTTTATTAATTCCTGAGATTTCAGCAAGAGATGTTGACACTCAGACGATTTTTGCAGATCAACTTACCAATTTTCTATATATTGTCCATTTTTGATGTTGAGGGTCATCCAGGACGCGAATCTTCTTCATTCATTTCACATCTCTGCTTAAACTTTTTAACCACTCACAAAAACATATGTATATGGTAAACATTCACTTCAATACATTTCCTTTAACATGGCAAAAGCCTCTGTAGCAGTTTTTTCCAGTTTCACAAGAAACTTGATGTTAACTCATTACTCTAATACTTTGCATTTTTTCGACAAGACACTAGCACTTAGACTTGAATGAACGATTGCTACAATGAGACTGAGCGACGTACAACCATGACCATCAATCTTAGAATGGGGGAAGCATGAACAGATACAGACACGTTCAAACCTGCCTTGGCTGTTTTACTGGTAGTAGCACCAGTTCAGTTATTTAAATGCCATACTTTGTATTACCGTATTATGATAGATATTGCCTTATATTTTTCTTCTTACTTAAAAAAAAAAATTTTTTTTTATTTAATTTTGTAGTAGCTTATCCAAGATAAATTGAATACGAAGACAGTATCTTAGACAAGTTGTTGGTGCCCTACAGTAGTTTGTTCACTAACACTGTGCTGATTATAAATAATGTAACCATAGAAACCCATTAGGTTACATTTGAAATATTGTACTTTCTAAACAAAAAATGGATAGGCCCTCATATCCTATTCTAGGCTAGCTTAGTGTGACCATTGAGCTGTTCTGGATTTTTTTTCGTGAAAATATATGTTTTTCTGAATGTATTAGTGAAAAAAATTGTTGATGTTCCCAAAAACTGGTGGAGTAACATTTTAAGTCAGCAATTCTATGCAACTAAATAGACTAAACTAAAGATGTTTAAATCATAGTTAATGATTTGAAATAATAGTTTTATATTATAAGAAGTCATTTAATTACTCAGCTGCATAAATAATATATAAATCTATATTCCACATAAAAAGGTCTTTTGGTTAACAAAGGTGAACCAAAGGCAGGGCATCCTTGGGTGAGCCGACCTGTTTCAGACGCTATACAAAATTACTTATAATTAAATTTGAATAATGTTCAGTAATTCATTAGCAACTGTGCGATAATCCTGTGTTACATCAGTTATCACTTTAACAGCAAATAACACCTGTACATTACCATCTATGCCCCTTCTCCTTCACCAGACAACAGCCAGCAACAACAATCTACTCCTACATATTTCCTCTCCTCCTACTCAGTCAGAACACAGAAGTGTTTTGCTTAACAGCTTGTCAAGCCACATAAGTCATGAGTTAGTTACATCTTGTGTACTGTGTTAATGATTTGTTTTCTCTGAAGACTATTTGTTTAACTTTGTTTCTTGCAGTTTTGTATATTTTGATATTTAGTTTCTGTTTGCATGTTCGTAATTTCTGATTATATTTAAAACGTTTGGATTTATGGTCATAATTTTCTCATAAGCACTGGTGCCATAATTACGTAAACTACTACATAAAAAAAGTAGACTATTACATAATAACAAAAATTAAGTGTAGCCTAGTAATTTTAATTTATAAGAAAAAATACCAGTATCAATGAAAGTCATGTTTTATCTACTTAAAAGTAATTTTATATAGCATTTTGTTTGTTAATCATTTTAGCTTTCATATTGTTAAACAATTTCATAGTTAAGTCCAGGATGGGGGAAGCATCAACAGGTACAGACATATTCAAACATTGTCATGCTCATTGTTTGCTGGTAGCAGCACCAGTCCAGTTGTTTAATTGCCTGTCCTCGTATAATGTTCCCATTCATATACAATAACAGAGATCGTATATAAATGTCTTATTATTAGTTTTAATAAACGTTTTAGGTTATTATGAAAAGTATATTTTTTCATTCTCTTTAACATTCAATTTTCAGTATTTACCATACTTGGTAAATTTGGCAATAGGGAGAGGCGCCTAATGCATTTTTGACCTAAGCACAACTTCTAAAACTCTAAACAAAGGAATGTGTCTGCAGTCAGCCATTACGTTTAAAAAAGTAAAATTACTTAATAAGTGTGATTTAATGTGAAGTGTATAGGGCTACTTTTAATGAAATGTAGTAGTAATGAAATGTAGGTTAAAAAACCTCTTGTGAAATATTTAAACATAAAAACAATTTGTGAACATTATTGCCAGTAAGAAAAATTGTATTAAAAAAACATGGTATTAATTGTTAGAAAATGCCAAGATATTTGTTTTCCCATTATATTCAGGAAAATTTTATTTTCAAGAAAGAAAAAAAATCAAATATCACTGGTTTGATATGTTTGATATCACAAATATGGTTAATATCACAACCCAAAAATGTTTTACCATTTTGTTCTTGTTGAAGGTAGAGTTTAACTGCTGAATAATTAAATAATCTAAAAACTCTTAGTAGATATTGATGTAAGTTAAAACACACTTATTGAAATTTAAACAATCTGAATCCAAACTTTGGGTTTTAAATAGGCCTAATTGTTGTTGTTACTATACTATAAATTAAACAGGCTAGACATTTGTACAGGGGTAAACTAGGTGCATCATCTAACCAGCTGTACCTTATCGTTATTATCTTACACTATATAGGCCCTACATAGTGGAAAATATGAAAACATATATTATTATTTCTAATAACACATATATATTTTAGGACATCCGTGATTAGGATTCCATATTGCATACCTAGCTGCAGAACAGTATATTATTAACTTCCTTGTTCAAATATAGTTCCAGATAATGAATATATATATTTATAAAAATATAATATAACTACACCACCAAACATTTCATTTACCTTTTTTGTGAAGTATATAAATACTTTTAAATATTTAGCTTAATGACTAATATATTGCCTATAATAGGCATACTGTCAGATATTTAAAACCTATTAATTTAACCTATCATGAACATAGTTATTATCTACTTAGTCACATTTATACATATTATTGATTCAAACCTAGATAAAAATTGAATTATTTCATACCTCTCTTTTACATGACACAAAATTTAGAGTAGTGCTTAACATTTTTCCCCCAACTAACTAATTTATTTACAAGAAAACCACTATACTGAAAATAATAGAATTAGCCTAAACTGCTACAAAAATAATTTAAAAAAAAATAATTTCATAGTAACAAGAAGAAGAAATAAAATACTGCAAGCCTTTATGATAGTGTAAATAGACTAATATAAAGAAATTACTATAAATATTCTTATAAATAAAAATAGGCCAAAATTCCAAATTCGTTTTGTAATTTTGCTGTAGAAATGTTTGATAAAAATAATTAATGTAATTTTTAAGGATTTAATTTAAATAAAATATTAGTAAGACCTGGTAAGCAAATTGCATAGCATTATATGATTATAAAAAAATTATCATATGATAATTTAAAATTCACCATGGCTAAAAAATAGACTTCCTTATTTATAAATGTGTCATAGTCTTTTGAATTCAGTCTATTTTTTCTTTCTTTTTTTTAACATGTATCATGTTTTAGGGTAAAACTAGCTGTGTTAATTTGTCGTTTATATTAATTTGTAATGACCAGCTGATTTCGTTGAACAGCTGATAGGCTGTAATAAATTCCAGGCTGTAATAAATTAAATAGCTATGATAATTTACTGTGTTTTTGAAAAAAAATTAATAAAATAAGAATTATTACAATAAATACAAGATTATTTAATAAAATACAATACATGTAACTATAATTTTTAAGAAAAAAATAAAATTCTATTATGGAACAAAAAATAAAAGTCATATACCATGTTTCTGAACAAATTATCCTAATTAAAATAAAAAGGAGAAGAAAATATAAAACATGATTTTTATTTTTGGCTCAACAAACTTTTTTTTAGATAGTATCAGAAGAAGAAAGACCAGAGGAAGATTGTAGAAGTATATTGTCTAGTGGTACACCAAATTTAACTCCAACTGAACCTATTGGCACAGCCACTCTAACGGATGAAACATTACCTGTTCAAGACATTACTGTTTGGATAGATCCTTTGGATGCTACGCAAGAATTCACAGGTAACAGCTGTTTTTTATAACAATAAGATTTTGACTTATTTATTTTATAGTTTAAATTTGCATAAATAAAATAATATTAAAAATATTGAACTTAGCCTATTAATTGTTGTTCATTTCCATTTTAACCATTAATGCCCAAAAGTTTTATTGTGCATATGAAAAGTATGAAGATCTCAAATACAAAAATGTTGCAATCTCTTATTAAATACATAAATATTTTAAACCCAATTGTTAATGCAGTTAGTCCTTTTCTAATTTGTTATTCCAATCAGAATTAATCATTTAAAACTTACAACTTAAATCATTAAATGTTTTCTATTGAATATTAAGAAAAACGTTATTTCATCATTGTCTGGTAATTATTTTAATTTTTTATTGTTAATACACTTTTTTTTAAGAGTAGGCACAGTCTGGATGATTTTGTGTATTATCAAAAAAATTACAATATTTTAAAGAAAGCATATTTTATTACAAAACAATTAATGTACATCAACTAACAATTTTCTTTAACTAATAAAAATAACTTTTATATTATTATTAATAGTCTGTAATGGATCTTTAGCCCCTGGGAATTTGGCAATTTAAGATCACAAATGAATGAAAATGTTATGCCTTTTTGCATATAAAATATATTACAGTATAAAACAAATTTGATTTTTTTTATTATTACAATGTTTAAATGTTTTTAAATGACATGTTCATATTATTGTAATTTGAATAATGTTAACATGTTGACTACTAAGTGCTACTAGTATTGCGGAGACAAACTAGTAGTGGTTACAAACCAGTCTGAAACTGGTGTAAGCTCTGGGAAAATAATGTGTCTGTACCAGCCTGGCTGGTCTTTAAATACTAGATTTAAAAAAACAATAAGCCTTATAGATAATGTGGTGATGTAATGGGTAGTTGTGATTTGTATATTCGTATACCAACTACATGAAACATCACTAATTATTACTATTGCCTGTTTTATTTTAGTTGTAGAAGCGTATAAATCTAGTTTGAATCAAAACAAGAAATAATTTTGTCATTGTTTTTATATAGTTTACTTATTTCTGGTGTCAAAAAGAGCATGTTTTTGAAAAATTTACTATCAACTTTAGAAAGTTTTTTTTACACCACATGATTTTTTGCAGTGTGGGTAGAAGTAAGTAGAATACAATTAAAAAGTTATTTTTGTTTGGTCATCTAATAAGGATCATACTCGACAAGCGGTACAGTCCTTGTTATGTATTCTGTCATGGTCTTGTACACTTAACAGTAGGGAAGTCAGCTGACCCACTCTTGTTAATAGTTTGTATTTGATATGGAAGTCAATGTAAGCATTAAAATACAATGAATACTGAATTTAAGTTGTAAAGCACTTGCACTTATATTTCAACGGTCGATATAGATTTTAAAACGACAAGAAACAAGGTACCTGCAGACCGCAGTATGTGCTTGACTGTTTCATTGTTCTATAAAATTTATGAACTATATTGGTATCAGTATTTACTTAAATACTGTATCCATCTACTGTTATACTTTTTCAAGATTCACTATTGTAATGTGGCGATTGCAGTTTTATGTTTTATGCCCCATGGAGCAGCGAAGACACCTGCCTAGCAAGGCCAATCCAGTGGTCTCTGAAGCCTTGATGTAGACAAGAATCAGGCAGAATTGACTAGGCTATAGCACCACATACTTAAAAAATTTAAAACCTCTGTGTGTCATAAATTTGGCTGTACATTGACTACACCCAAAGACACACATATAATGATTTTTTTTTATATATATATATATATATATATATATATATATATATATATATATATATATGAATATATATATATATATATATATATATATATATATATATATATATATAAATAATTTTAAATATGCTTTTCTAACCAGTGAAATAGACTTTGGTCCCTTTTGCACCTTAACAGATTTTTTTTTTGTTATTGGCTATACATTGTGAGTGTGTGGATTTGAAATTAATTTGCAAACTAGGCTATTAGAACTATGTTGTCACAAACAAGCCAAAACGTGTACTGGTGTAACATTTTTGAAAATGTATTGTTAAAAGATTTATTTAAAACAACTAGATTGTCAATTATTAATACTTCCAAATTCATATCATGTGCTTCGTAGAATTATACCCAACAAATATTTATAAGCACTAAATATTTCTTGTGGCTCCAAGAGAAAGTTTTGCTTCAAAAAGAACTTCAAGGTTGAAAAAGTTTAGAAACCGTTGTACTGTAAGTTGTGAAGTTTTGGCGTACAAAACATGCACATTTTTATTTAATCAGCTGGAGCAACACATTTGTTTGTTTTTATTGAGGAATTTCATATTATCCTTACTTTTACATATTTAGGCAATCAGTGTAAACTCATAGAACATTCTTTACGAACACCAATTGTGGCTTCTGGAATGTATTCTCAATTTTAATCTTATTTGATTCAACCTTGGTACAAAAATTGATTTTGGTAATTGTAGGATTGTAAGTCACAGTGTTTTAAGGTTCAAGTGAACTGTATAAAAAAATGAACGTTTATCACTGATTGATTACTTAACATTACTTTACTGAAAGAATTTGTTAGAAGATTAATTTGTTTGAAAGTAGAAATAAAATGATGAAAACATTAAAAACAACTTATATATGTTTCATATATAAATGTTAATTGTATTGTATTATGATTTACAAAACTATTATGAAATATGGGGAAATGTTTTTCCATGTATTTAGTTATTAGTTATTGCAGACAATAAGTTACTAAATTGTCTTCACACTATAATGAACTGTACTCGACTGACCGATGGACAGATCAACCCATGACGTGTCAAACTACCAACCAGCTCTGTTGTTTGTTGGCTGTTGATACTTGCCTTGTTTAACTTTCATTCCATTTAACTTGGCCGTTGATATTTCTTGCCCTCCTTTGCATTCCAGTACTAAGTGAAAGTTTTAAGCACTACTTGTATTCTTATTCTGAAAATTCTCTCTGCCTTGAAATCTTGCTTTCAACATTAGAAGAACTGACACTAATTATTGAAATATGTGTTAATTATATGCTAGCTTTGACTGAGTTACAATATTGATTTTCTTCTTAACTAATTCTACATGTTATGCAATACAAAAACCATAGGAAATATGTATACTTAGACTATAAACCTAATTAACATGTGTTGCTAAAACATTATCCTAATAAACTTATACATAACTGAAATCATTTTATATTGTTTGTTGCTGTGTTGTACAAGTTATATTACTCAATATGGTCAGTATCATGTCAAAATGGTTATATTAATCCTATACACTATGCACAACTGTTTAATTATTCAAATGTCTTAAATCTAAATTATACGAGGTTTGTCCAATAAATATGCGAACTGGTCGAATATGGTGGCCATTACGGAGAGTTAAGCCACAGCCACTGGCCTGACGTGTTGTCTGGGACCCAATGAGCCGTCAGTGCTTGGCAGAACGTTACGCTGTGCAGATCTTGCGAGTAGAGTTATTTTTAGTTTTGCATTATTTTTTTGTTCGTCGATATGGAAATTGACCAATTCACTGAACAATGAATTAACATCAAGTTTTTGGTAAAGCTTGGTAAAAATTACCAAGAAATTGCTGAAATGTTGAGAGTTGTTTATGGTGATAATGCTATGAAGAAAACAGCCATTTTCAAGTGGATTAAGCACTTTAAAGAAGGTCGAGAAGACGCCACAGATGATGCAAGAATTGGACGACCTTCAACCTCTTGTGTGCATGAAAACATTGATCGTGTGCGGCGTCTTGTCCTTACTGATCGCCGAAAAACTGTCCGAATGATAGCAGAAGAACTAAATTTAGGAAAATCAACAGTGCACACAATCTTAACCGAGCATTTGGGCTTAAGAAAGGTTTGTGCGAAAATCATGCCAAAACTGCTGACTCCGCATCAAAAGTTGAGAAGAGTCGAATGTGTTACTGACTGGAAAAATTCCATGGAAATTCCCCCTTATTCACCGGACCTCGCCCCCTGCGACTTTTTTCTATTCCCTAAATGCAAAAATGTGATGAGGGGACAGCATTGGGAAGATGTGGACACAATAAAACAAGAAACAATGAGGAAACTGAAAAGCCTGACTTCCGAGGACTTCCAAGGGTGCTTTGAAGAGTGGAAAAGAAGATGGGATAAGTGCATAGCAGTGAATGGAGAGTATTTTGAAGGGGACAAAATCAATGTAGATGAAATTTTGTAAAATAAAGTTTTTATGACCTTAGTTCGCGTATTTATTGGACAAACCTCGTATTACTGAATTCTGTTGTTAACATTCGTTAGTTCACAACACTAGAGACTCAGTAATCTCTCACAACACCGGATATTCACTAAACTTTTACAACACTGGAGACTCACTAAAGTCTGGATTCTAGTGGTAGGATGTACAATTTGTTAGCTGCTCTTTTGAACGTACTAGAAGAGGTCTTGACAACTGCTCTGACCTTGTCTGCTCTAGGGTAAACTTCTGTGACTCAAGTGAGTGTGCGACCTGACCAGACAAAAAAAGTCAGCTAAGTTTACTGTATTTGTAAGATTCCATTTGTCAACATTAGTCAATAGACATTTTTTTTTGTTGTAAAAGTAGGTATTTTAGTAAAACTTTGAAAAGGATCGTGTCTTGAATGTATTGTACAATCAATGCTCTATGACACATTTTGTTGATTTTGGCGTACGCATCTGACAGACGTCGCATTTTGTGTTTTTTGGAATTTTAATTTTCCTGACCATTTCTTCTGTAATGAAATTTGACTGTGATGCAGAATTAAAGAGTGCCCTGCATTCATGTTTAACACCATAAATATCTCACTGTTTACCACAGCAGTTGACAATAAGATTTCGTGATTATTTTTTGTCATAGACGATAAAGTTGGTTTTGGTAATGTGCTGGAATTTAACATTAAAAGGCTATATGATTTTACTACAGTTGTGTTTTAATGAGAACTGAGATACAGAAGCATGTTATGTTTTTTGTCAACATTTACATTAACTGGATTTATAATCCTTAATAAGATGATTGTTGGATAAACAGTTTACACAAAGTCCTAAATTTATCACTGATAAGTTTCTAAATTCTTCACACTGGAATACAGTATTTGATATTCACTGTGTCTAAGAACTTGCCTTTATCGATCTTTTTTGATTTTGAATATTGCTGCTACGTATTAGTTAACAATCGCACACTTGTTCTCAAATCTTTGTTTTAATAAAGCCCAGGCTGTATCATAATCACATATACCATTAACTAATTAATTACTTTGTTGATTTGATTTTGAAGAGATGTATTTAAGCAGTGGAATTTCTGTACAGCTGACCGTGAAGTGTTTTCATGTATGAAAGATTGAAATAGTTTGTAAAATGTAAGCCATCTTATTATTTACCACTGTTGGCAACTGTGTGGTATCTTAACTTGTGTGTACTGTGAATCTGGTGTCACTAACGATAAGAACTGTGATTTCTATGTAATTACATAATTTTCCTTGCAATTTAGATGCTGGGAAAAGTTATATATTTACAAATTATAACATATTTAGTTGTTATATATATTGTAAAAGTAGGTATTTTAGTAAAACTTTGAAAAGAATCATGTCTTGAATATATTTTGCAATCAATGCTATACGACACATTTCATTGGTTTTGGCTTATGAATCTGACTGATGTACGCATTTTGTGTTTTTGGAAAACACTGAAGCATGTGTTTTTATTATATTTACTAATAATATAATGTTCATCATTATATTATTCATATATAATACGTAATATATGTGTAACTATATTAGGGTCATTATAACTGAATTTCATTTTATATATATTAGCATTTTCGTATTGAAGTGTATCCAAATTGCTTTGTTGAAGTTTGAAACTTAAATCTGAGCTGTTGTCAGTTGGCGCAATAAGTTGATTAAGATGTATGACAGCTGACAGGTATTTGAAAGGACGACAATAAATTGTAGATATAAACATTTCTAAAATGGGTCTTAACAAAGCTTCCAGTTAGTTGCAGAAAACACTTTCATATCTTTCTTTTACCCTACATATTGCGTACCAATCGTTACGTCTTTCATCAGTTATTGTATTAAGGTATTGTATTAAGCTTATTATTGTATTAAGCTTTAGCCACCTTTATATAGAAGTTCCTAGAAATATGTTCCTAAAGAAATGTGTGTGATATTTTTATTGTTGGAATTTCCAGCACTGTTCTTAAAGGTTTTGTACTTTTGAAATACCTCAAATAGATTTTAGGTTCTATTAAACAGTGAAGGAAATATGTCATTCAACATCAGTCTTCTCTAGTGTTAATATAGCACCAGTTGCATTCTTGTTAGCTTCAAAATTAAAATTGGTTGATCACAGTTGACGAGTTGTTTACAAGTGATGGCAAAATAGTGATTTGTCAAGCATGTTACATGTTTTATGAAACCTCTGATTGAACAACATGTACAAAGCTCAGCATAGGAAAAGCAACAATTAAATCTACAAAACAAACAAGTACTTTTAACACAGATGAAGAATTCTTCATCTTCAAGTAACCATTTATATGTAGCGTTGTGATTACAGCCTGAATTCACATCTTTCCTGAAAAAATATTGCAAGCAACATGTTCCTCATCAGTCAACACTAGGCAATAATTATCTTCAAATCTGCTATGATGAGGCAATATACAACTTAAGAGAGTGCGTAAGAAATGCTTTCATACGGGTTTCTGTTGATGATGGGTGTTAAGGGTCAATTAATTGTGAATCTTGTAGTTAAGGAAGCTAGAACCTCATAGTGCATTAAAGCTGTATTCGATGTACTGTAAAGAGATGGACTTCACATATCATTCAATTATTGCAATATTTGTGAGTGATGGATTACAAATTCTGTGATTAACTGGATTTTTTTTCAAGGCGAAAAGCACATTGAGGTTATAATCGCCTCCCTAAATGTAAGTGTGAGTGTAAAGTATTAAAGTCGTAAGTGTAGTGTTGTAAGTGTGTGTTAAACTCGGGTACAGCGAGGGTGTCTAAATCCTCTCAATAGGTGCAGCTAGTCTGCACCCACCTGTGGTGTGACTGACTGCAATGCAAGAGGAGAAGATATTAGTGATGTATTCCGATGCTGCAGCATATATGCTTAAAGCTGCAGTTGTTAAAGTATTTTACCCCAATATGCTTCCATTTTATGTGCTTGCCAAAGATAACAGAGCTAAATTTACACAAAAGAACAGATTTTTTTTCACCAACAAAAAAAAATTTGTAATAGCCCCAAATCAAGTGCTATCTAATAGCCAGGAATTGCCAGAGATACTACTGTCCCCAGAACCAGTGTTAACGAGATGGGTAACCTGGATAGAAGCAGTGGCAATGATAACCTTAACGGTTTTTCGCCGGAAAAAAAATGGATAGAAGCAGACAATTTCTATAGTGAGAGTCTAAATGCTGTAAAGATTGTTGTAGATTCTTTTGATACTGAAAGTTTTGTATACGTTTGTGAATCTCAGACTGCCTTTAGTAACTCAATTGCCTACATCAGGTGTAACTTCAGTTGTCTTTCAGAAAGCATCAAACGTCTAGAAACATTTGGACTTCCTCTGCAAGATTCTATTAGTGTCATAAAAGATACTATAGAAATACTAAGTGCTGTGCATGGAAGGACTATTGTGCATGCAAGTGTTATTGTGTAAGCTGCAAAAAGTTTTGAAAAAAAACAGTATATTCAGCATTTCACAGTGGGTGCCAAATTCTAAATGGAGATGATGTTGATCCACTCAAGGACATTTTTCCAGGTAAAATGCCTCTCCTAAAATTTGCCATAATTATATTATGTGACATAGAAAGATCTTTCAGTGATTCCAGAGAACGTAGAAAAACGTGTTATTGTTCACTGTTATATAAAATTTAACATATAAACATGTTTTGAGTATTGTAACTAACAAAATAATGTGTTTGTAGTAAATGTGTAATATTACATATTTTCCGATTTTACAACAATGTTTACTGTTTTTCGCTATATAAGTGAAGTTTTCCTTGTTAAGTGATACTATGTAAAAATCTGCTGTACTAGCTCTTTTGTCTAGCTCTACTAATGATTTGGTTTGGGTTGCTAAAAACGTTTTTATGCTTGTGCTACAAATTCAGAATATATATTTTGAAAAGTTTCTTCTTCTTGTCATTGTTCAAGTTTGGAATCATTTCTGTTCATCATTGTCAGTTGTATTTCAATTTGTACTGGACTCAAAGTCTGATCAACACTCTTTTCAAATTTAGTTAGTCTTAGTTTTAAAATAAATCATTACCGATTTCTGTGGCATCTAATTATGTTCTAAACATAGTTACTTTCGCTGGGATTTGTGCTCTTTTAGTGTTTAAATTCTTAATTTTTTCTGCCATCTTTTTGTTTGTTATTCATTGCAAATAATAGATTTTCACAATATTGTGTAGAAATGTAATATTTATAACAAAAAAATTGACTTCTTGTTTAAAGGACAGAAGTTTAGAGATTTGAATAAGATATATGATTTTACAAAGTTTACTCACAGTTCGTTTACACAAACGCTATAAACTTTTTAATTAGTTAATCTATCTATCACTGGTGTATATCCAGACCACTGTGGACCTTAATGTAGGATTGTGAGTTACAATGTTGTGATTAAAACATTAGAAACAATTTATATATACCGTTATGAAATGTGGAAGTGTTTCTTGCACGTCTTTGTCTCCACATTGTGAGAAGCTCTAGTCGATTGACGATGGACAGACCCACCCCAGATGTGTAAAACTAACAACCATGGCCATTTCCAATGCTAGATGGAAGTTTTAAACACAACTTACACTCTTATTGTGAACAGTAATAGCTCGGATAAGTTCATTACTCTGCAAAATCCACTTGAAAACGGTCACCCATACAAAATCTTAAAAAAATAAGTAACAATGATCACCTTTCATTTTTGTATTCACTAAATATATTATTTATGCATATTGTAATACTGATTACTATAGAAAAATTAGATTTTACAGTATAAGTAAAAGAGTGATGAAGTTTTCCAAATTTTGGTTGCCCGCCATTTCAAAACACATGAACAAATTCTGCTGGGTAATGTTTAATCTTGTCTAAGCTGCATTATTACACACACAAAAAATTGTGTCAGGTTAAATTTGCATATTTCACAATGTTTATGTAAGGTTCTTAAATTACACAAATATTGGAAATTCATTCCCATAATATCAGTGAATTTAATTATACTAAATATTGTACTGTCAAATGAAAGATAGCATTAATTTACAAGCAAATTTAAAACATGAAAAATTGTTATTTTTGTCTGGGTAATCCTACCTCAGATAATGTTTCTACTTAACTATATTGAACTGTCAAAGATAAGATTAAATTCATACTTTCATTAGTGATTTTACATAGTTGTTGTAACAGGTATTGCAGTTAAAATTATAACTGAGTTGATGGAAATGTGTACTGATTCTGTTAACTGTACAAACAGAAAATCAACCACTTGAAATGTTTTTGAGTGTCCATTCAAATTTCACTTTATTTTGTTGGCTAATTTATATCAAATAAAATACAAAATTATCAATAATTGCAACTTGCAGCTGTCTCGCTGTCATGATGGAAGAAAATTTACAACAGTATTTTTTATCTTCCTCTTTTTTTGAAATTCTGATTTCACCATTATATCCATATATATATATATATATATATATATATATATGTTGGAATAGTGAGAAAATGAGTTAGGAAGTTGAACGCAGGACAAAGCAGTGTTCGCGATGAGGCACGGAGGTGTGGCCTTCTGTTGTCAACGATGATTTGGTAAGGAATGTTGATGAGAAATTCGTGAACAGATGATTCACCATTCATGAAAACAGATAGTTCAAAGTGACAATGCTTTTTGATGAAGTTCTGCAAGTTTCACAATCTCTTTTGCATGAGATTATTTCAGACCACTTATGTTATCAAGAGCTGTGTTCATAAAATGCTTACTGATGTCCACAAGCCCAGTGACTTGGTAGTGCTTTAACATTTCATACTTGGTACAATGATGAGGGAATGGACTTCTTAAACTAAATCGTGACTGGTGACGAAACTTGGATGCACCATGTTACCTCGAAATCAAAACAGCATGAAGTGGGACACACTCAGTCTCTGAAAAAACAAAATTCAAAATGACACTCAGCTCAGGAAATCATGAGTACCATGTTCTGGGGCAGAAAAAGGGATTTCTTTTTCGAATTCCTTCCCAGAGATCAAATTATCAATGCAGCATGATATTGTGAGACCTCGAGAAACCTTTGGAAAGCAATTCAAAACAAAAGAGAGCAATTCTTAGTCAAAGAATTGTGTTGCTTCATTGTAATGCTCAGCCCATTGCTGCTGGTGACACTCAAGCTCTTATTCAACAGTTCTGTTGGAAGCAATTTCAGTTTGTACCATACAATGCAGACCTGGTACCATCTGATTACCACTGATTCTGAGGACGACATAAAACACACATTACAGTTCAGTTTTGGCTGTCAGTATTAGCACGTTTGTTCTTTGAGGAAGGACTGGATAAGTTAGTCTACTGCTATGACAAGTGTATAAACACTGGTGGAAATTATATAGAAAAGTATCTTGTTTCATGTGAAAATAAATTTTTAAGAAGTTTTACAATTTTTTAAACTGCTTTTTGGACTACCTTGTGTGTGTGTGTGTGTGTATGATTTATGACAGTTTATATGATTGTTTAATCAAAATGTCTGACTGTCAGAATATGCTGAGAGTATAATTGGTTCAACCATTTTGTATTAATCATTTTGTTTGGTCCTTATAAATATGTACTAGGAGTGATTTAAGAAAATTTTGAAATCAGCTAGGACATTTCCAGATAAACACTCCAAAATATCAGATTTTTCTAATATTGGCTATATCGAATTTACCAATAACTAATACAGTTTGTTATAACAAATTTTTAACCAGATAGTGAAAGCAATATCAATTGATATCAAGCAATATCAATTGAAAAGCCTGTATCAATAATAAAAAATTATTGATACAGGCTTTTAACCCTTGAAAGTTGTAATTTTAAATAATAACGCTTTTAATGTTAATTTTTTTATACTTCATCATCAAATAAATATATAATATTATTATTGCAGAAAACCTTTTGGAATATGTTACTACTTTAGTGTGTGTCGCATACAAGGGACGCCCAATAATTGGGGTGATACACAAACCATTTACACAGCCACCGATAACGTCATGGGCATGGGTGAATAAAGTTGTATCTCCAGACATACAACTTCCCAAAAAGGTAAATAGATTCAGTGTAAATAATAAATACTGCCGCATATAAATATAGGTTGTGGAATACAAATTATTTCTTTATAACCTCAGTCTTGTTTAATTGCCCGCTACACTTGTAAATATAAATAATTACTGCTTTGTGACCTTCAAACTGACATTTCTTCTTCTACGTTTCACCCACTTTGGGGGACGATTGATCAATCAATGTTCAGTGTGTCGTGCTTTCCTGTCCGCCCAGTATTTCTTCATCCTTTCAGATCTTGCCGTCCTCTCTGCCTCAGAAATCCTATATGGTATTTTGGTCTTGACCCTGTCCTGGAACCTCTTCATTTTACCTTCGATTATACTCTTTGCGGATCTATCTGCAAGCATCTCTTCTGTAATTTGAAACTCTCGTAGGTCCCTCTCTATCTCCTTAAACCAGTTCAGTTTGGTTTTCTTATTGCGGAAAAAGTCGAAGATCCTTTTTGTTATCCTTTTCGGGTCCATTCGTAGGATGTGACCATAGAAGTCAATCCTCCTTTTCTTTATTGTATGGGACATCTTTTCGGTCCTCCTATACAGGGTCTCATTACTAATGTGCACAAGTTTATTATTATAGAATTTGGGACCTAGAATTTTCCGTAGAATTTTTCTTTCTTTGATCTCCAACTTTTCCATTGGTCCATAAGTCGTTATGGACAACGTTTCCGCAGCATTGAAAAATTTTATTCCGCAGCATTATGAAAAATTTTATAAGTTAGAATTACTTATAAATAAACTGACATTTATTTATAAGTAATTCTAACTTATAAAATTTTTCAAATAAAAATTACTCAAGAATATTTTTTTATAATAAAGGTCAAGAGTAAATTTTTTAATGCTCATATTTACTAGGTAATTATTGAACAAGTACTAATGGTAATTATTGAAGTATAGTCATATTAGCCATTAATACATGAGAGCCCACCATTCTCAATAGTGAACATTAATAGCTGTTGCTTTATCATTTCTCTTTGAACAATAGTTTTGATTGTTGTTTTACTAATTTTACTTTTAATGTTTTTTATAAAAAATTATTGTCAATAAATAATTTTTTTATTTAAATTTCTAAATGGATTATTGAAACAAGTTCATGTTATTTTTTTACATGAGAACTGTGCAACTCAATCACTTTAGCCATTACAGAGATAAAAATTATTTAGTAAACAAAAAATAAAATTCCTGATAATTTTTAAAAGAAGCTTTCCCAATTAACGTTATAAGCACTATAAAGTTCCTAAATATAGGAACATATATATATATATATATATATATATATATATATATATATAAAATATAGGATCTTTTTTGACATGTACAGCCATCTCCTGCTTTATATCCATGCATTGCAAAAATACCCTGCATCTATAAGAGTTTATCACCATCTATAAGAGTAAACGTGGTTCAGTCATCTGTACGATTTAAGAGCTTTTTAATGTTCCTTCAATAACAATAACAGCTTTACGAGCTTTAATAACAATAAGACGAGATAATGACAATTGTGTAAATTCAGAAACTTGTTCACATTTAATGCACAGATAATTTAGTAATTTCCGTAAAAAAACTATAAGAGATTTCTTAAAAGATAACACCAATCACAATGTGATTATTGTACCCATTTCTGTGAACAAATATTGTTATTTATTTCAGATTTATTACATTGACTTCAGTAATGAATCTTATTTATAACAAAAGTTTGACATAATCAATTTTGAGAATTTAGGGAGATTTATTTTGTAAGTAGCTTCAGAAACAGATTTGGATTTTTTAGGGAAATAGCCATGTGTAAGAAAAATTGTACAATGTTGTTACACAAAATTATGTCATGTTAATTAACATTATAATTGTGGTACATAGCTATCTCACTGAATTTACAAAAAGTAACTTTTATCTAGCACGTTTTTGTATACCTGATTCCACTGTTATAATCAATATTAAATTTAGCATTTCAAATTTTCAAATTACATCGGAAGTGAAAAAATCTCAAAATCCATGAGGCTCATTTTTGTTGTTTTAAAGAAATTTGAAAATTTAAAATGCTAATTTTGTTCAGGTTTTAATGCTGAATGCAATCAGTGAGATAAGATTTTCAAAAAAAATACAAGAGTTATGATTTCTTTAATGTTTATAATGACATAATTTTGAAACATTTAAACGGATTTCATTGGGTAACAAATTTATTCATCTATTACAAAATCTATTTTTGTTTCATGTAAAGTCACAATTTAACAAAAATTGCAAATGAGTAAAACTAACTAAACTCGGATTTCATCTGATTGTAGTCAGACTTTCTTAAAATGCTATGTTTAAATACCCAAACTAAATGCCTCACCAAAAAATCCAATCAAAAGCTATCACCAATAAAACTAAAAAATTTGCTGTCACCAAAAAAAACTGAAGAATTTTCTTAAAACTGTTGAGATTATTTTGTCAAATACAAAGGTTAGTTTTATTAGGGATAAACAGTAGTTACCAGTTATTGCAGTCACTGGACAATCCGATCAGCTGCTTGCACTGATTAAATTAGAAAGAGTGGGTTTTATTTTAAATTAACATTACTCAAACGTCATTAACATTATTAAATGAAGACCTTTTTTTTTATTTCAAGGCGAAAAAAGCACATTAAGGCTATTATCGCCTCCCTAAATGTAAGTGTGAGTGTAAAGTGTTAAAGTCGTAAGTGTAAGTGTATGTTAGACTTGGGCACCGCGAGGAACGTCTAAATCCTCTCAATAAATAGGTGCAGCTAGTCTGCCTCCTTGCGAGGATTATTAAATGAAATCAGTCAGACATGGACTGAACTTTTAGAATGATGTTCTAGAAGTAGATAAGATGGTGCAGTAGTAAGGGAAGCTGGCCCGTTAGGCCTGGATTATCGCTTTAAATTTAAACGAACGTTACAATCTTGTGATCCATCTTCATATAATAAGGTACATGAGATGGTGTTTTGGCTCTTCTCTAAAATGGTAGGGAACAACCAGTAGCCTTAAGGTTCTAACCATCTGATTCTAAGCCTTGTCATCATCTAATATCAATAAAGAGGCTTGATAACTTGAAAAATTGTGTTGCCAAAGAGGCAATTCACAACTTGATAAAGGAGGTTTGGCTATAATTTATTGTATTAAATTTTTTTTTTTACCTTGCCAGTCATTTTTTTTGCAATTTATATGGTCTACAAACTAATCATACCACTTAGATGTTTAAAACATGTAATCCCCAATGTAAACACAAAACCGATGACTACTGTAGTATCATATGAGGAAATTTATGCAATGTTTTTATATCATTTATTTACATAGAATTTAAGAAAAAGTGTTTTAATGTAAATTTGTTTATAATTTACTTTTTTTAACTTTTAGCCAATTCCTGGAGTAATTGTTTCAAGATCTCATACAGGACATGTTGAGAAGCTTATTCACGATGCACTAGGAAGTGATGTTAAAATTACACAGGCTGGTGGAGCAGGTAATTACAGTAATAATAATTATTATATATATATATATATATATATATATATATATATATATATATAAATCAAGGGTATTTATTTAAATACCCTAAATAAATCATAAAGTTCAGAAAATATTAATAAGACATCACTTAAATATATGACTATTCAAGCAAGTGTCCAATGTTTACACTAATGAATTTTTCAAACTATTATTTAATCGGCAGTTGAACCCTATTTTTCAACCATATGCTTCCGATGACTAGGCCATAAACACCACAAGCGCTCAGTCTAATGAATAGTATGTAAATACAGAGAACTCTTTATGGTAAACGTGCGGTAATCTAATGTTCATCAATGTTAACTCTCGTGAAGTTTTTGAACTGTTATTTAATCAGCAGTACGCTTGGGGTGGTTACAAACCCTATTTTTTAAACGTACAGTCTTGATGACTAGGCTGTAAACGCCACAAGTGCTCAGCCGATCAGTTCATCACCCAGTGTATTCTGGTGCAAGATGAATTGCAGTGTGAAAGTTCATAAATTAAAAAACTACTGTGCTGTATTTTTCAGTCACATTTTAATAGCAAATATCTTTATGTTTATCTAAATGTAACAAGTATTAACCATTTTAAATTTCCTATTTTAAATGTATTCTTTAAACTAATATAATATTGAGCCTATATTGTACTAAAAATAAAAATTTCATCTAGGCAATCGCACACTTATCATTGCTGTATTTTATATGAACTAAGTTTGGTGTTTTTTAATACTTTTTTATGATTAGTAATTACTGAATTGTCGAATGCTACAAGAGGATTGGTGAATTGCAATTGCTAATGGTACAAAAACATTTATTATTGCTTGACAAATGTTTTTAGTAACTATAGTAGCCTATTATTCCTAGAAATCTGACATCCTGCTTATCTGTCTTAATCTTCATAACAAATACACAGTTACCAGAAGTTGACAGATTGTGCTGACTGTGTATGTCCTGCTTATCTGTCTTAAACTTCATAACAAATACACAGTTAGGAGCAGTTGACAGATTGTGCTGACTGTGTGTGTCCTGCTTATCTGTCTTAATCTTCATAACAAATACACAGTTACCAGCAATTGACAGATTGTGCTGACTGTGTATGTCCTGCTTATCTGTCTTAAACTTCATAACAAATACACAGTTACCAGCAGTTGACAGATTGTGCTGACTGTGTGTGTCCTACTTATCTGTCTTAAACTTCATAACAAATACACAGTTAGGAGCAGTTGACAGATTGTGCTGACTGTGTGTGTCCTGCTTATCTGTCTTAATCTTCATAACAAATACACAGTTACCAGAAGTTGACAGATTGTGCTGACTGTGTATGTCCTGCTTATCTGTCTTAAACTTCATAACAAATACACAGTTAGGAGCAGTTGACAGATTGTGCTGACTGTGTGTGTCCTGCTTATCTGTCTTAAACTTCATAACAAATATACAGGAGCAGTTGACAGATTGTGCTGACTGTGTATGTCCTGCTTATCTGTCTTAATCTTCATAACAAATACACAGTTAGGAGCAGTTGACAGATTGTGCTGACTGTGTATGTCCTGCTTATCTGTCTTAAACTTCATAACAAATACACAGTTAGGAGCAGTTGACAGATTGTGCTGACTGTGTGTGTCCTGCTTATATGTCTTAATCTTCATAACAAATACACAGTTACCAGCAGTTGACAGATTGTGCTGACTGTGTATGTCCTGCTTATCTGTCTTAAACTTCAAAACAAATACACAGTTAGGAGCAGTTGACAGATTGTGCTGACTGTGTATGTCCTGCTTATCTGTCTTAAACTTCATAACAAATATACAGGAGCAGTTGACAGATTGTGCTGACTGTGTGTTTATCAACAGACATACTCATAAATAACTTCAGTGTCGTTATAAACAACGAACAACAACTTTGATAAATAAGTTAAACAAAACAAGTACTGTACCTTAAATAGACCAGTTTGTTATTGTATTATTACAGTACAGTTTATTAAAAAGTTACTTTCCTTTTGTAATATTTTCTGACGTTACAAAAGGACACACACTCTTTGATTGTGTTTGGATAATCGGTTATTCGAGGTTCGCATAACCAAGCGTGTGTGTGTGTGTGTGTGTGTGTGTGTGTGTGTGTGTATGTGAAATATTTGTTGCTCTTACATAAAACTTTTAAACAATATGGAACATTCCACTGGTTGAACAAAGTTGTTGTGATAACAACAACATCGTCTAGTTCTTATTTTTTACTTTTTTCATGTATTACATCAATCTTAAATTGTTATTAATTTAACTGTAACAGTGTATTAATCCACAAGTAATTCCATAAACCTAACTGTTAGTAGAATATTATTGTGATGAAATTTTAAAAGATATTGCATAGACTACAATAGCGCAATTTTGCAAAAGAGCACAAAGTCATATTTTAATTGCTGCTCAAATTACTATATCACCGTCCTGTCAAACTGTTATCCACTAATTAAAATAACTTGCTTCTTGCGCATTTTCTTCCAGGTTACAAAGTAATGCAACTTATTAATGGTAATGCTACTGCGTACATACACCCAAAGAAAATTAAAAAATGGGACATTTGCGCAGGAAACGCAATTCTGGATGCGTTAAATGGTCAGATGACTACATTGAAAAATGAAGACTTGGATTATTCTTTCAAAGCGGATCCTGTTAACTCTCATGGTGTTATCGCTACTGTGAACAATCATGATTATTATGCGAAAAAACTTGAAAACTTTATTAAAGAATATATTGCTTAAATGTATGATCTCGTTTGTAAGTACTTTTGTTATACACCAAATCATGACTGAAATGTAAAATGTACAAAAAACATAGTTTATAAGTAAAGATTTATTAGTTCAATTTATTAAACTATCATGAGCTACAATTTCTTATTGTTGACCACACTATCTAGAAATATGATAAGTATTATTTATATATTTTATTACATTATACACGAACTTATTTTCTTTTTTAGTTAGTTTAAAAACAAACCTGTTTCTTAGAAAGATTGTTCAAATTTTGATTTTATGATTTCTATCCATTCTTTGGTTTCTTAAGTAAAAAAAGTTGTAGGTTGCTGCACACTTGCTGAAAAAAAGCAAATGGGTTGATTTTAATGAATTTAAATGATTTAGGTTTTTTCTTCCAGGATTTTGTCTTCATATATAGAAATTCATCTCATCAGCTAAGGAGTTTTTGAGCCCCCAACCTTTTGGGGGACCTTATACAGTCCACTGTATATATATATATATATATATATATATATATATATATATATATATATATATATATATATATTCTATTTACGGTGATACAATCTAACACTTGTGACCAATTCCAGTGCCTCTGACAGGCCTCAGAATTTTTATCAAAAGCCTTGTGTGGTTAACAGGCTCCAAAAATTTTCCTTCAGGAGTTAAGGGCCTCACAGTCAAAAAGTACAGGTGAAGCAAGCTGCAAGTACTGCCCCCATGGGTTAGCCTAAACTATTCCTACGTTAAGTAGTAAATTATGTACTGTTGTTCTTGTGGCTTTTGAAATAAGAAAGAAGAGTGCTGGATTGTATCAGAGGACCAGTATGGATTTAGAGCGAGCGCAAGTTATACCTAAACTAAAGCTACAAAATTTTATGTTAATAAAAATTACTAATACTTTTTAAAACTTTAAGCTTTATTGTTGGTCCACAAGAAAAATGTCGGCGAGATCTTTCCTCTATTATCCCACAAACACTGTGCACTTACCACATACATCCATAATAGTATAGGAGATTTATAAAAAAAAACTCAGGAACATTTAAGAGAATTTATTATTTAAAAAAAGATTTGAAATACTCAGTGTAAAAAAATTTAAGATGTTTGTTGTTAATGTTTAAAAAAAAATTAAATAAACTATTGTATTTAATTATTTCATATGTTTTCAGCAGACTAAAATTAAAATCTCCCATACATTAAAAAAATACAAACCATTTTTATGTGAAACAAAAAAAGTATATTTCACAATTCTTATTTTATTTAAATTTATTTATTGCTATCTACATTAAAAGTTGGTCAACTGTTAAATTATACACTTCTTTAATCATAAACTGAATTTTTTTTTTTTTTTAGGCCCACATTGGAGCACATTCAGTCATTAGTGAGGTCTCATCTTCTTGGCACGTTCCTCCCAATACCCCTTCAGCCTTTGTGATCTCCTTTTTCTGAGTTCTTCTGAGATTGTCATGCCCTTTCAGTCGCTTGCTTTTCTTAAATTGAGTTTCCTTGAGTATGGCTTTCTCCTCCCCATTCCTCAACTGTTCCTCGGTTATCCCTAGGTCTTCCAGGTCTTGTTCTATCTCCTTGAGCCAATTATTTTTTATTTTTGTGCTCAACTGGTAGTTCAGTAATTTCTTGGTGAGCCTTTCTTCTGGGAGTCTGATCAGGTGTCCGTAAAATGCCAGGTGTCTTTCTGAAAATCTTGATAAGGTGTTCAATCTCCTTGTACACTAGTGCTCCAGGAAGAAGCCTGTGGTTCCCATTCACTATGTGTTTCTTGTTTATGATCATTCTTAGTATTCTTCTTTCCACTCTCTGGAGTTCCTCTGTCCTGTTCCGGCTTCTCAGGTTAAAGAGCGTTTCTGCCGCGTACACCACTGCTGGCCTTGTCACTGTGTTGTAATGTCTAATCTTTGACTTTATGGATAGCGATTTTTTTTTTTTTTGGGTGTTCCATGTTAAATTTGACACCGTCCTTAGTTTAGCTATTCTGTTATCTATTGCCATTTTCTCCTTATTATTCTGGTGATGGTTTCTCCCAGATACTTGAACTTGTCGACAATTTTTATTTGTTCACCTCCGATCTTCATATACCTCTGTGCTGTCCTCCTTGTCAGCATCACTTCCATTTTTTCGAAGGATATTCGGAGGCCAACTTTCCCTGCAATGTTTTTCAGTGATTCGATCTGTTGTTCTGAGTCCTCCCAACTGTTCGAGAGCAGCACTAGATCATCCGCAAATGCCAGGCAATTTAGCTTGATTTTTCTTCCTATTTTACTTGCCCGTTGACTTTGTTCCACTCTCTGATAATTTTGTCTAGTACGCAGTTAAATAAAAGGGGGGAAAGGCCATCTCCTTGTCTCAGACCCGTTCTTATTTCAAAAGGTTCCGACACCTCTCAGAATTTTACTTTGCTCATCATGTTTTGTAATGTGGTTTTTATGAGGTTTATTAGCTTATCGTTAAGGCCAAATTCCTTTAGAGTATTCAGTATGGACTCTCTGTGAATAAAATCGTAAGCCTTCTTATTATTTTTTTTCTGATCATCGCGTTCTTCCAGATCTCTGCTGTCACTTGATTTTGTCCCGATGCCTTGTAGTTTTTGAGGTTGGTGATCGCCCCCCTTACTTCTTCAAGGGTTGGGGGTTCTATGTTATCCAAAGGAGTTAGTTTTAGACTCCCCTTCTAGGTCGAAGGACAGAGTCTAGGTCGGTCTCTCGCAGTTCAGTAGATCTTTGAAATAGGCTGCAAGGATGTCTTCTTGGTTGTTGTGGGCGAGTTTCCCTTCTTTGTTTTTGAGCATTAGCGTGGGTGGAGTGATGAAATTTATTTTATTATAAGCCAAAATAAAGTTATAAGGGCCCACATTAAAGCCCTGTTTATAAATAATACTACACACTCTTTATTTAAAAATAATATAAACAGTAATTAATATAGGTAAAACATCCAAAAATTTATAGTATTCAAAAACTTTATTTAAAACATATACGTACAGGATGTCATATAGTTTTACATGTGCACAAATTTTACAATAGCATAAATTTTCAGTGTTTTTTTACATAAATAGAACACACTAATTATACATGCACCTAATAAAATACTCTGTATAAAATAAATAATAAACATGCAATTAAAAATTACATTATACTTGTAGAAATAATAAAACTATATTTTCGTTAATGCATATATGTATATAAATATTGACCATAGGTTATATCCAGAGAATTTCATATCTGAAAATTAATAATGTAATTAAAATTATAGTCTTAATGATCTAAAGTGAATATACAGATTAAATAGACTATTTGATTTCAGAAGTTTTATGGGGAAAAATGTTTTTGGGAACTCAAAAAAGTTTTGTCATAGCAATATTTTGAAATTTGCTAGTTTATGGAATAAGATACTGATTTCAAAAATTGCTTTCTTTGCTTGAAATATTAGTCTTATTATCAGTGGAAATAATATTTTCATTATATATATATATATATATATATATATATATATATATATATTCATTATATATATATATATATATATATATATATATATATATATATATATATATATATATATATATATATATATATATATATATATATATATATATATATAAAATTGACCATATTCAGTGGATTTCATATCTGAAAATTAAAAATTAAATTAAAATTACAATAGTATTAAAGTGATCATTAGAATAAAATGAATAGCCTATTTGATTTCAGAAGTTTTGGGATAAATAAACAAATTATATTTGCTACAGCAGACTCCAGCTTTATTTGCAGAATTGAATCATAGGGCACAGCAGTAATGCAAATTGCAAATTGTGAATAATCTACAATTTAAAAATATAAAGTAAACAATAAATATTTTATTACTGTAATTATATAAGTAGAAATTTTATTTTATGTATAGATATAAATGTCCGTGTAATATATATATATATATATATATATTTCTATTTATTTATATAAATATAGAATAGTCAAAAGTCCGCTGAAGTTTAAAATTAATATCAAGTTTTTGAAGATTATTTATAAAACTTTTTCATTAATCTTTCACAAACAAAACTTTGAATTGAAAGAACAAGTGCTAAATTTATAACTAAAATTGAGTTAACTTTGATTACGAAATATAATATTTTCAAATGTTTATTAGATTCATCAATTTAATTTTGTAAGTGTCATACTACTATCCTCCCTATCTATGTATAATAATGCAGTATGTCAAAAATGACATACTGTTGTGAGGTCTAGCGTGATGCTGCCACCTGCCACATTAAAAAAACTATCTGTTATGTAGAATTGTACACTGAGAATATATTCAGAATGCAAGACCACAAAGTACCTCTGGCATTAAAATACAATGGAAATGGAGGCAGTATGTTATAATATGTTCAAAACATATGTGAACAAAACTTCAAAAAATTCAATTCCTTCCTCATGACCACCTAGCCAAAAATATTGAGAAAACCACAGTAATTAAGCAGTCCTCCCATAATGTTGCATCAGAACTAAATGCAAAGATAAGTATAAATTTTAAATTTTGGCTTTGTAGTGTTGTCCAACAACTTTTATCCGCATTTGTTAAAAATGTAGATCTCTGTAACAGGTTTGGTTGTACATTGTATGCACACATACACACATACAATACATTAAAAACTAATAAAACTTGTAACTAGTTTTACATAGATCAGACTAGTAGAATATTTAATTAAGGATTTTAAGGGATGCCTGTTTCAAAAAGAAATGTCAAGGACAAGAAATAAACCAAATTTTGCATAACATTTAATTGATGATAACTAATTTAGAAAAAGTAGAAACTACATAAGTTTGAATTGCTGTATTTATGTGAAAGAAATGTATGAAATATTCAAAGCCTTTTTTAATTCTGAAAACTAACTATTTTTCTCTTCAACTTTCCTGTAGACTATTCGTAAGATTTCACACTATTTCAGTTGACTATTCATAAGATAGTTTATAAGATCTTTGTTTTTCAAGCAAAAAACTATAACGGTCATATCATTGCCTACATTCATAAAACAAATTCCAATAATTGATATTTGTCTTATTTGTACATTGAAAATATGAGCCAATAGCTGACTTGTAATTTTATTTAATTAAAAAATTATCCACTTTTTCAACAAACAAAAAATGTTCAAATTAGAGACACAGTCACTGATTACACAAGCAACTGACATTCTCTAGCATGCCCACCTCTAGTGTTAACTATTCTGAAGTGCTTCCATCTGTTATCTAGCATTCTAAAAGATTCTTCCCATATAAAAATTGTAATAAATTATGCATGTGTGCAAAGTTTAAGGAAAAACTGTTTTGAAATTTGACCAAAACAGACTTTATGAGTGCAGAAAAACAGGAAAAATTTTATGCTAGTGGATGAACACGTAGCCTAGTTTAGTTTAATTAAAGAATATAATGTTTTGAGTGATAAAGTAAAGCAAGTATAATAATTAATAATACTTTTCTGTGTCAATAAAAATGTTAGAAGGTATTAGAACAATTTGATACTTAGCTGAAATTGCAATACTAACCTGTATTAATTCCTTTTTTTGACAGTTTTCCCAATGATTATCCTTTAATTTTTTCAAGTTATTGAATTTACAGTTTACGTCTTCAACCTGTTTTATTAAATCAGTGATGTATAAAAGAATTATAATCATTGAAAGAAATTATAATAATTTTACTGGAATGAAAATGTTCAGAAATATTTTAGAAATTGAAACCTGTAAATAATTAGACAAATGCATGACATTACCTGTACTAGTATTAAATCCCAAAATCCTACAAGATCATTAGGGTGTACTTTTTTAAAACTGCTTCCTAACTTGCAATCCATCACAAGATTACGGAACTGTTTAAATTTTCCTCCAATAAGTTGTTTTGTCTGTCCTGAAAAAAGTATTAATTGAATTAGATTTGATATCTGTAGGTAATGATCAAATATGTTTATATGTTCTTAAATAGCATATTTTATATGCATTATTATAAATTTTGAATTAATAATTATAATTCATTGTAATCTTTGCATTAAACAAGCACCAAGGTATGATTTAATAATAACACAAATAATAAGAGAACCCATAATAGCCTTGCGTAAATTATTAAAACTCATAAATTCTTGCTTTAAACTGATGTATTTTCCCAAACATTGGAAAATTTCCGAAGTAATTGTTATACTCAAGTCAGGAAAATCGCCACATGAAGTAACTTTGTATCGACCAATTTCCTTATTACCTATTTTGTCGAAAATAATTGAAAAACTAATGTTTTGTCGAAAATAATGGAAAAACTAATATTGAAGACGTTAATGAAAGTCGTGCAAGACAGAAAATTCATCCCATCTCACCAATTTGGGTTTAGAGTAAAGCATTCGACAATTGATCAAGTTCATCGTATCACAAACATAATTGAGAAATCATTTGAAGAAAAGAAAGTCTGTGCGGCTCTCTTCCTTGATATTGCACAAGCTTTTGATAAAGTTTTGCTACTTAAATTTAATTGCGATAAACATATTTATAGGGTAGAAAACGATTATTCAAACAATTATGGGAAATAAAAATAACTGTTTGCTGAATTAAATGTCCTTTTTTCTATTACTTTTCAAACACCTAAAAACTCATTACCGTCCCTTTTTCAGTTCACATTTTTCAAATTTAACTAAGTTAAACGCAATGCAGTATTTAAAAATCACACATGTTTTCGATTTTTTCAATATTGTCATAGTTTGAGTTAGAGAAGAAATATGGAATATAAACATGATTTCAGAAATAAACATTAAAGTCTTTCCCAAAATATGTTGCTCATAACTGTCCCCACAAACAGTTTGATTTATTGTCATTCGTGAGGGAACATCAGCATCGCTCAGTATTTGTGAAAATGAAGCAAGTGGCAGCTTTTGAATATTTTTGTTTTGTTTTTATCACTTAGGCTACTTTATTATTCAATGAAGATATATTCACCCAAGGAAAATATTTTTTATTAAACTATATTGTGATGCCATTGCTATTTGTCACCTGGTAGTGTTCATGTGCAGTCATCTACTTAATGTTCCCTTGCAACTGGCATGGTTAGATTTATCATGTATGACCGTGTTAAGTTCTTCACACACAACTGTTAGGTTCTTAAATCTTTTTTTTTTAAAGTTGTTGTTTTTTTCATTATTAATAACATGAATTTAATTAATTTTTTTCACGATGAAAAACATGTTTTCTATTTTTGAGCGGGAATGATTCTTGAGCTTATGAAGGTCACTTTTATTTTAGATTTTTTTCAAATGTCCCATACTTTCCATGCTGTTATATTTTTGATTATTACTTTTGGGCATGTAATGAAGCTTTTGGTGAAAAAAAATCAAAAACAAGCTACACTATATATTTACGAAAAGTTAATTTATATAACATTTTTTTGCTTTAATTTATAATCCAGTTGTTGATATTTAGCTTTTCAGTATGTTTGTGGACTGCATCACTTACTTATTTTATGCGGGAAAAAAACAGATCATAATAAAAGAATAATTTATGACCCTTTTGTAATAATGTTTCACCTTTTAGGAGATAATGGCTGAAAATTTACTATAAAATTACATTAGATAAAATTGTATTAGAATTACAGAGGTGACAAGTCTGAAATTCTTGCACCATGTTAAGTCATGCTAATGGCAAGAATCATAGCTGCAGTAACACGTTTTTCCTTATAATAAAAAAAAAATTGTTAACATAAAATAATTACTAAACAAAATATTTAACAATATGTTTCAACAAAGTTAAGTGTGTTTTCAGGGTGGTGTTTGTTCAACAAGAATAATAGAACAGGATGGAAAAAATATTGTACTACTATAAGATAAAAGCTAATTCTGAAGCATTACAGAAAACAAGAGAATATGAAAGAAATAGGAACAAAAAAAGGAAAGAGCAAGGCACTTTACAAATTGTGTTAAAATAAAACAACTCTGCTAATGGATAATATTTGTTGACATGACTCCACACACAGAAACCCATATATATGTATATTTTTTCTATGAATCATTGAAAACAAACTGGGGACAGAGCTACAAATATTATCCATGATCAAAAATGGAGGTAATTTTACATGGCTGCCAACATCAGATAAGCAAACCTTGAACACAGATGGTATTCATTGCCAAATAAGATTTCCACCAAAAAGTAAATTACACAGGAATTACCAACTGCCAAACGAAATTTTTACAGAAGTGAACAATTGTTTTTATGATTTATAGAATAATTAACTTTTCTTTTTTAATGATAGTAAAAACACTTAATTCATTGTGTTATTAGTTTGGTCTCATGATCTTTGTAAAGTGCTACCAAATACTATTTACTGCCTCATTAATTATGCTCATTATTTGATACTAATTACCGTCTATAATAGTTTAGCATGAAAACCACAAATCTCAAACTGTAAAACAAATTTAATTAATACATTTTATGCATGTGTGGAAAAATGTTCACCATTAATACTTAACTCACCAGTGTTGCATTATATAGAAGAAAGCCTTATACTTTTTAGTATTTTCTTGATTTCTTTAGCACCTTACCTTTCTTCTCTTCTACAAGCTGACCAATTTTTAAATATTTATAATTTGGTGTCAACATTTTAAGTCAACCAAATGTGTTTTATTACACAGAAATGTATTTACTTTACATTTGTTATAACAATTATTTTGAAGGGAGATGGTAATGAGTATAATTTGGACATTAGTTTCAGTTTAGTAGCCTACAGCAGACTTACTGCTAATAAGTAAACTGCTGACATTTTCTAATTCAGAGGCAAGTTAGAAGCTTAGAAGTACTTAATACATGCATATAAAAAATGTGTTCTTCTTTTTCGATGTTAGAATGTCATGTTCTGAGAGAATTACTCTGTCCTTACATTGTAGTAGGGTTAAGTTTGGAAAACATGTGATAATGACTCTACTATCATCAAGCAAAAGGTGAAGTGTGGGGTGGAACAGACAATGAAGCCAGTCATTTAAAATTTCCCACTAATAAATCCACAGATACCTACTTTCTACCCTCTCTCTCTCTCTCTCTCTCTCTCTCTCTCTCTCTCTCTCTCTCTCTCTCTCTCTCTCTCTCTCTCTCTCTCTCTCTCTCTCTCTCTCTCTCTCGTATGACTTGCAGTTCACATACATTTATAACAAAGTAATAATTTATTAGAAGTCTGCAAATAACCTGAATAGTTTATTTATGCCAAACTTAATTTTTTTGAGAATATTTCTTTTAGTACTATATACTTTCAACTAATGTAAAAAAATTAATTTAATTTATAAAAAATAATTGATTAAATTATTAATTTTACCTATTGCTAGTAATATTAGTCCTGTCACTTCTTCAGGAATGAATTTTGTTTCTGTATTTAAAATGTCTTGCCATTTATTGCAAAGAGATAACAAACGATTTGTTTCCATTTCTAAAGTTGTTAAAAACTGATCTACAGAATTCATTTTGTTATACAAAAGTAAAATTATTATTAAAATTAATTGCAGTTTTGTTTTATTACACTTTTTGCCAGAAATACTTGACTAAATTTAATTTACTGGAGTTTAGATGCAATGCCCCCAATACGTTTTCTTAAAAACATGCTGGCAGCCGACAGTTTCAAACGTGTTTTGAAACTATTTTGCAAATAATTTAATAAATTATTAGAGTCTACTAATTTCGTCTCTGTAAATAAACTGATCATAGATAAAGTAAAAAAAAATTATTTATACTATGGGAATACTGAATTTGAAAATGGAGTTTAAAACGCCCATACGAAACATTACATTATAAAATTATAATGCAATAACAGTATGGTGACACAGTTGCTGTTTAAAGACATTAGTTTCTAAATCATTTTATAGAAATTTGTGGGCATTTCTATATTATCTATGTAACCTTCTCATTTTCTCTGAATAGCCAATTGAAAATAGGCAGGATATTCAAGTTTCAATTGTGGTTCATGTTCCTTGTTCTAGTGTGTTGTCGACCATGTTCCTTGTTTCTTGTTTGTGTTTGGGTACTCTAGATTAGGGATGGAACTTCTGCTATTTTTAAAAAATATCAACGAACTGTTTGTTGGAAAAAAATAACTGTTTGGAAAAACGTTTAGAAAAATGAAACTCGAAGTTGTATTAGCAGCTAAAACATAAGCACAAACGATCAGTTTTCTAAGACTACTTTTTCATTCCCATTACCACCATGTCCTTAACTGTTTTTGGGTGTAAAACATTTAGAAAAAAATAATTATATGAAGTAATAATTAAATTACATTCTCAAAACGTAATATATATGTATGCCATTTTATATTTACAAAATGCAATGAATTTCTAATAGAAGCATTATTTTTTTTTACTTAAAAATTAAATAGCCTTTGCATATTTACTGAAATGCAGACAATTTAGAATATATTTAGTTGATTAAAAAATATTGATGATTGATAATAAATATAAAAAATACGTTTAAATAAAATTAGGTTATGTATTTACAAATTAGGTTATGTGAGATGTTACTGTCATATTTTTATTTGGGAGAAAGTAGGTTTTCATTTTTCAACACTGAAAAAAGTAACGTTAATAAGTAAAATATAGTAATAAGAACATAGGCCAAATATGTTTAAATAAAATTGGCTCTATATAGTTACAAAATTATAGGTTATTAACATTAGGTTATTACAGGTTAACGATAGGTTATTAACCTAAAATTATTCAAGATATATACAAGAGTAGAAATTGTGAATTTTAAAAAAATCCACACATCCAATAAATAATTAAAAACTATGCACTTAATTCTAAAAACATAAAAAAAGTAAAAGAAAACTTTCAAAATTGTCCACTAAATATTTTTAAATTTCTAAACACAAAGTAAACTACGGAGAAAAACTAATATAAAATACAATTATGGCTGTTTTTACAGTTTAAAAAATGTTTGAACAACAAATTTTACATTTAAAACTTTCAAACAACTCGTTTGAAAAATAGAGATAAACTTTGACAACGTCCAAACAGTTCTTACAACAACAGAACAACGTTCCAAACAGTTCTACGTTCCAACAAGAAATAGAGGGAAAAAGTATAGCAAATAGCAAGTTAAAGAAAAGGTGTTTGTACTGTTGTCAACAGTTTAACAGGAAAATAGCAAGAAAAATGTTTTAGCGCTTGCGGCAACGTTCGAATATAACGTAGGTGTTGGGGAAGTCATAACTGTTGTTCCTTGTTTAACAATTAACGATCCAGTCCAATTCAAACTGTTAGTTTCCGTTTGGCAAAGCAGTTTGTTTTTCGTAAATAGAATAACAGTAGTTTTAACAGTTTGGAGTTTTCGTACCCATCTCTACTCTATATAAGAAAGGAATAATATGGCTGTCCCTATGTCTCAAACAAATAGAAAAGTAACCTGTGAAGAATAGTATTTTTATTTTAGTGGAGAATTTTCTTTAATTTTAGTGTTTTAAATATGCATTATTTTGAATATTATGGTGGGAAATGTCTCTAGGACTCAAAAATTGTCACCCTAGCAACATTTGGAAATTACTAGTTATATGGAATAAGCTGGCGATTTCGAAAATTGCTTCTTTATCCATATATTTATACAAATAAAAAAATCAGTACTAAAGTTATGAACAAATTTAGTACAAGTTTTAATAATACTATATTTCTTATTATACATGAAGTTACATTATATTTGTAGAAATAATAAAAATTCTCGTTTAATACATATTTATAAATATGGACCATAGGTTATATCCAGTGAATTTCATACCAAAAAATTAACAAAGATATGTATGCAGTGAAGGTTGTTTTTTCAAATAATGATTTTTGAATATTTTTTTTTCTTTATTACGTACCTTATTAACCAAGTAATTGTTTTAGTAATACTAATAAGTTCTTGGAACTTCCATAAATTTTGATAATTTTTGCACTATTACCAATATGGTATTTCTGACTTCTAGGGACTTTTGCAAAAGTCATTCTTTTAACGATTTTTGCTTGTGTATTTTATATCACTTCCTTGAGAGATATTAAAGCACAGAAGATTAAATTTATTTCTATATTTTGTTGTGTTGTTATTTAGGTTTATTATGTGTGGTTAAAAATGTTTAATGTTTTTGTGTATTAGTTTGTTATTGATTAAAACATTTTGTTTGTTTATAGGATGGAATATCAGCAATGGTTGATTGTATTAAGGGACCGCTATCAAAAGAACTTGTGCAGAGCCAATGTTCTGCGTAAAAAATTGTGTGTTGAGGTATTGTATAAGAGAAGCTGTGCACTGGCATTGTATCCAAGGTTCTTTTCTTTGTGGTCTTACTCAGTGTATTAATCTGGCATAGGGATCAGGATTTTTTATGTGGTTATATTATTTGCCTGTTAGGCTGAGGATCAACATAACAGAAAAAGGCTGAGGATCAACATAACAGAAAAAGCTAACTGAATTCACTTCCAACTTGGTCACTGAGTTAAGGCTAAGAAGTGTTTCCCAGGCATAGCTCCATGCTACATATGAACTGTTATACTATAATTTGTACTATGTATTGTATAAAGTAACTGAAACTTCTTTTTTAAATGTCACTTAACTAATGCTTTCCTTATAGTTTCTATTATTCTATTACATTTTTCTTCTAATTTCTATTATATTACATTATAATATCTTTAATTTTCAAATAAAATAAAATATTTTTTAATTTGGCTAAACATTGTGCAATAGGTAAGTTAAATAGATTTGGCTTTATTTATTTCCCATATAAATAACACAATTTAGTCTGTTTTAATTTGTTGAAGTAGATTATAGTACTAAACCTTTTAAATTATAAGACATTTATGAACTACTGTTAATTACAGTGAATGGTATTGTTTTAGGTTTAGTACCTAGACTACTTGGCAAACAGAATAATACAAATTGCAGTAAATATACTTGTACAATTTGTTACAAGTCCTATGCTCATCTCAGCACTTTGCGCAGACATTGCAAATTTGAATGTGGTAAAGAACCAAGTTTTCAGTGTGATTTTTGTAACTACAAGGCTTACCAGAAAGTACACATACAAGCACACGTTGTCAGTATACATCTTAAAGAAGATAGATTTAAGTCTAGTTTATAATGTGTGTCAATCAATTTTGTTTTTGTAAAGATCGAGCAGACAAACCTGATTATTTTGAAATATGTGAAAATGAATGAATAGTACTTTTCAGATAAATATTTTTTTGTAACTAAATGTTCATGATTAATTATTAAATATATCACTAAATAATGATTTTTGGAGTTATAATATTTTTTGTGTAATTAAATTTTGATTTATTAGGGTGTGTTAGTATAACTAGTGTATAGTTTTTAAGTGTGTTTGTTTTTGATTTTTCAGTATTTGTTTTGCTAAAACACTTTATTAGTTGCCCTAAAAGTATACAATCCAAAAAGTAAAAGCATGGGAGGTATGATAAATTGAAAATAAGTGACCCACATAACCTCTGTATTGTTACAGCAGCTAATATGTATTTGATCGCTAAAACAATAAAAAAAATAATACTGAAGGACTAAACCGACACATTGTTGGGTACGAAACATATTTAATTAAAGGAATGCTGTTTTTGCTACAAGATTGAACAAAGTAATTTTAAGTAATGTCTATTAGAATGTGACAACTTGCATGATCAGTAAGTCAGTGTAGTAAATGATAGCGCACATGAGCAGTAACTTTGTACAAGAAATTAGCATGTTTCATGGCAATTTAAACAACAATGATGTCCAATATATTTCTGTAAAAAAACATAAGTAATGTTAAATAAAATTATTTTCTGAGTGTGAATATGTGTACTTGGTTAACAAGGTATATAATAAAATAAATAATTATTCAAAAATAACTATTTGAAGAAAACAACCCATAATGCATAAATATCTTTTTTTATAATAATATTTTTGTTCCAACTTGTATTTTCCCAGTAAAAAGTTTTAATTTATGAATTGTTACTTATTTACAAATAATATGAGAACCTATTATTTGTTATATATAATAAAAATAAACAAATAGGTTTTTTTAAACTGATAAATTAATAATTAGTTGGTGTGGATGATATTGAATTGTTAAGAAGAACTGCTGCACCACCTTGACACTTGTTGGTAGGTGGTAGCGACATCATTACAAATCAAGTTCTGCAAAATGTCAGAATGTCATTAGCATTCTAAAAAAGGATGGAAATAGAATGTTATGTAATTTTATTTGTATTTTTTTTATCAATAGAAAATATCAGGGGTGGTATGATATGTTTCTCATGTCATTTTAAAAAATTGCTATCTGAGCTGAAAGATGAATACAAATAAAATTGCCAATAGAATTGCTGTTTGATACAATTTTGGAAAAAAGATCTTTGATGAAAGGAGGAACAGACTTTGTAATGGTTGAAATAATTGGTAGAAAAGATT
Organism: Callitettix versicolor; assembly: GCA_022606455.1. Taxonomy (NCBI): domain Eukaryota; kingdom Metazoa; phylum Arthropoda; class Insecta; order Hemiptera; family Cercopidae; genus Callitettix; species Callitettix versicolor. The sequence continues at coordinate 7,783,445 of CM040187.1, forward strand.
TTGTACCCTTCAAATTTGGAGAGCATTATTGATTATGTTTATTTGGTGCTACTGGTTTAGACATATGACACCATTGTAGATATATATGTACTATAGCCACGATACTTGACGGGATGATCAGATCCCACATAAAAATCCAAGTTGCAGGCATGTCATGAGGGTTTGTTATATGGTGATTCATGGTTTTTCCACATCTAACACATTTTGCAGAATGATTTTGTAGCTGTGGTGCTTTTTCTGTGGCCACAAAAAATAACTGTAATTTAGTTTTGAATAGGACATTTTCGGTTATAGATCAAATAGTGTGATCTTTTATTTTTTTAAATTCTGATCAGTGGAATAATGTAATCATAGATTGACAAAAAAAAATGCTTTATCTTCAGGTAATTGATATCCATGAAAATCTGCATCCTGATCTTTTACATATTTTATGCACTGATGATAAGCATTCAAAGTTGATGCATATATCCAGCATAACTTTTGCACTTGAAGTACGTTTAAAATCTGGCGATAATATTCCCTTTTAAGGACTTTAATAAATTACACAGAGGTACGTATTGAACTACAGATTTTAAAATTTTTGGAGGAGGGTGTGTATACCTTAGAATTATATCAGATGTTTTTTCATGATTAATTTTGTCATTGTTGACAGCTATAACTTGAAAACGGTTATATGTTGTAATATTTGACAATGTAGACCTGTTATTTATTTTGGTTAGGTTTTAAATATTTATAATTTAAAATTTATTTGCTTTTCAAGTATTTAAAAATTAATGCTATTGTGTTTTTCCTTTTATACTAATCCATGACTACTTTGATTTCTTCATCATTCTGAATGACAGCTGATGAATCAATTGTATTATGAACTGTTTCTTGTTGCATAGCAACAGATAAACATTATTTTGAAGCTATATTGTTTGATCTCACTTATCAAATTATCACAAAAAGAACAAATTAAGAATTATTTTTAAAAATTCTTGAGTTTGTGATAAAACACACCTTATTTTTACATATATAATACTTGATGAACTACAATAAAAGAAATGTATAACTTTAAAATTGAGCCAAAATTGATTAACCATTCAGTGAAACTCTAAATTTTTAAATATGATTTAACTTTTCTTTTTTTAAATTTGCTTTCAATTTAATCTAAGGTTAAATATATATATTTTGATGTATACAAACAGGTTGATAAATAAAATCTTTTATTGTATAAAAATATTTTTACATTCAATATTTTAAAATCACAGTTTTATTATAATAAAGTCTCATAACTTTATAAATAAAGTAATAAAAAGTCAATTCTATGTCATGTATACAGTAGAACAACTATATGATATTAAATAAAAGTTTATGCACTTATTTCCGAAGAAAACTTTCAGTATATGTATTAGGTAATTGGACATAGATACTAAAACAATCCAGAAATTATTACTTAATAATGGAATAAATCATGTTACTAATATTTTTTCTACATTTCCTAACATTTGTGTATATGGAAAAATACATGATTTTAACCTATTCTTGTTCTCATGTGCCTAAAGAAAAACACATCCTTAGGCCTCAGTCAATATACTAGAACATAAAAATTTGCAGTTGATCAGCAAACCAATAAAATCACACAGCAGCTGGTAAATACCACAGATGATATCTGATATGGATTGTTGAAAACAATCTCAAAATTTTTAGTGTTGTTCTAATAACATAAATTATGTCGTGTCTGACTAAAAACATAATAATAAATCCAACAAAGATACATCAGAAAATGCAAAAGTTATAGTACAAAATTAAATTCCAACTACCGCAGTTTGCTAAGGTAAGGAGACGAAATGTGATCAGTTGCCACGGAAACAGCTGTACTAACCGAAGTAATATCTATTTAAAAATAAACATTCTCCATTCACAACCCGTGACTACCAAGTGTTAGTTCATTCCTCTATTGTTATAACTTTGTTCGTCGTCTGAGGCAGCAATTTTTGGAAGACGAGTCTGGCTACTTAAAGGGAAGTGACCCAGTTAACATTTATAGGATGAGAAATATATTGATTTACAGCAGACAATAAACAGTAATAATCTAGTTGGAGCAACATTCTTCTTGAAAGCAATTTCGTTAGCCCAAAGCGGTAGTATTATTGCAAAAATAAATTGAATTTCTATAGGGCTACTGAACAGAAGTGAATTCTATTCAGAGCTGTGAAGTGAACTACAGGGATAATCCTTGATCGAACCCCATTATTTGTTTGAACAGTTTTAATTACTGCTATTCTATTTTTACTCTCATTGCCCATTTTAGCAGGCACAATTACAATACTATTAACAGATTGAAATATTAATACATCATTCTTTGGTCATCCAGAAGTTTACATTTTAACCAGAAGAATTACATTGTATAAATAATTAGGAAGATATTAGATATGTAACATTCTGAGTTCAAGCACAGTTTGGTAAAGCTTTGAATTTTTTTTAAATTCACAAAAAAGTGATATTTAAACTGCAATTAAACTATTACTGGTGAGGAATAATATTGCCAATTATTTTTCTTATCTTATTCATATTATATTTCTGAAAGTTTGTGTTTGTTATTCAATCACGCTTTAACTACTGGACCAATTGAGATGAAATTTGGTACGTATATAGTTTAAGTATCAGAGATACATATAGGCCTATTCCCGTTTTACAAAACGTCATTATACTACTTACCGAGCCCAAAATAATTATCAGTTTTTAGTTTTGTAACATCTGTTAACTATAGTTAGGTTTAATTACTGTTTACTGAACATGAGATTTAGGCACCTGAGATGGACATAGATCTAATCCAATTTTACAAATCTTAATCTATGTTTTATTTATTGCAAAATTATTGTTTTTAATGTTACATTTTCATCTAATAATCACAATCTGGTACTTTTCATTTAAGACTATTCAATGTTTTTAAAGCAGAGTGCAGAATATATATATTATATACAATTTTATTAGGATACTTTAATTGTAAGGTAGTATATATATTTGTGTAATTACATTATATGAAAAAATGGTAAATATGCATTGCAGCATCTATTGGAGTTTTCGATATTTTTCTTACTAAAATGCTTTATTATGTGCCCAAAAGCAAGAATCCAAAATTTGAAAGCAGGAGAAGTACGATAAAAATCGAAAATAAAAGTGACCAACATAACCTCAAAATTGCTACCGGCGAGAATCGGTACCGTGTTGTACTGATTTTAGACGTATTTTTATTTAGACGTACTGATCTACAGATCAGTAAAATAATAAAAATACGTCTAACACGGGTTTGGGTGATAGGAAACCCATTTTTTAAAAGAATAGTGGATAACCTAAGTGACACGGTTGTTAGGCCTAACACGGTGATGCGTGAAAAAACCTTTATATTTTTTTAAAGATTATTTGGCTACATATCCTAACTGTCATGGTTGTTAGGCCAAACACGGTGATGCGTAAAAAAACCTTTATATTTTTTTAAAGAATACTGCATATCCTAACTGACAAGGTTGTCACGGTGATGTGTGAAAAAACCTTTAAATTTTTTAAAAGAATACTAAGTATATTAACTGACACGGTTATTAGGCCTAACATGGTGATGTGTAAAAAAACTTTTATATTTTTTTAAAGAATACTACATATCCTAACTGATATGATTGTTGGGCCTATCATTGTGATGTGTGAAAAAAACCTTTATTTTTTTAAAGAGTTTCCAAACCTTAACTGACACGGTTGTCAGGCCTAACATAGTGATGCATGATAAATCTTTATATTTTTTTAAAGAATACTCCATAAGCTAACTAACATAGTTGTTAGGCCTAACATGGTGATGCATTAAAAGAACCTTTATTTATTTTTTTCAAAAGAGTACTTATATAACCTAACTGACACGGTTGTTGGGCCTAATACGGTTATGCATGAAAAAAAACTTATTATTTTTGGTAATTATATAGCAGAGTAGCCTCACTTCGAAATTAATTTTTATGGATCTTATTCGTCGAATATTTGTTGAAAACTTATTGTAACATCAAAAACAAGTGTCGGAAATACTAATATAGATTAAAGATCACGCATCACCGTGTTAGGACCAACAACCGTGTCAGTTAGGTTATGGTGTTTTTTTTTTTAATAAAGGTTTTTTTAACGCATCACCGTGTTAGACCTAACAACGGTGATGCGTGATCTTTAATCTATATTATGATTGCGGGCAAAGCCGTGACGTGTAACAGCTAATCATAATTACGAGTGAAATACATTTAAAGATCACGCATCACCGTGTTAGGACCAACAACCGTGTCAGTTAGGTTATGGTGATTTTTTTTTAATATCATCAAAAATATGTGTCGGAAAGATGATTACACACCGCCGAAAAAATATTATTTTTTTAGACAAAAACCCATAACCTAACTGACACGGTTGTTAGGCCTAACACGTGATGATGAGAATATAAGTGACTGTTGGAAGGCTTACAATTGCCTTTCTGACAACGGCTTTGTCCATCTCACGGTCAACCACCGATACACGATATATATTTTTTGTCTTGAAATAGTATTTCCGACACTTGTTTTTGATGTTACAATAAGTTTTCAACAAATATTCGACGAATAAGATCCATAAAAATTAATTTCGAAGTGAGGCTACTCTGCTATATAATTACCTTATTTTTTTTTAAAGAGTACTCCATAACTTAACTAACACGGTGATGCGTGAAGAAACCCTTATATTTTTTTAAAGAATACTGCATATCCTAACTTGACACGGTTGTCACAGTGATGTGTGAAAAAACCTTTAAATTTTTTAAAAGAATACTAAGTATATTAACTGACACGGTTATTAGGCCTAACACGGTGATGTGTAAAAAAACTTTTATATATTTTTAAAGAATACTACATATCTTAACTGATATCAGTTAAGATTTTTTTTTAAAGAGTACTCCATAACTTAACTAACACGGTGATGCGTGAAAAAACCTTTATATTTTTTTAAAGAGTACTACATATCCTGACACGGTTGTTGGACCTATCACGGTGATTCGTCAAAAAACTTTTATATTTTTTTAAAAAATACTAGGCTACAAATCCTGACACGGTTGTTAGGCCTAATATAGTGATGCGTGAAAAATCTTTATATTTTTTTACAGAGTACTCCATTAGCAAACTAATATGGTTGTTAGGCCTAACACGGTGAAGGATTAAAAAAACCTTTATTTATTTTTTTAAAAAGAGTACTCCAAACCTAACTGACACGGTTGTTGGGTTAAACGGTGATGCAGGAAAAAAACCTTAATTTTTTTTAAAGAGTATTCCAAAACTTAACTAACACGGTTGTTGGTCCTAACACGGTAATGCATGATCTTTAATGTATATTATGATTGCGAGCAAAGCCGTGACGGGTAACAGCTAATCATATTATATTTCTGAAAGTTTGTTTTTGTTTATTTGTTTGTTATTCAAATACACTAACTACTGGACCAAATGAGATTACATTTGGTGTGAACACGTTTTAGGTACCTGAGATAAACACAATACTATTCCAGTTTAATTGTATAATAATGACTTTTTAATAATACTGTATTTTATTAAAATATGAAATGACCCTGTTTTAGCGTATCGAGTAGCAAAAATTGATATTTCTTTGCCGAAAACCATAAATCATATAATATTGTATATAGCAATATATTAAAATGAAATGACCTATTCTGATTTTGAAAATCGACTATAAATTTTATTGCTTACATTATAATTGCAGGCAAAGCCGCAACGGGTAACAGCTAGTCACCTTTAATAATGGAGTATGACATTTGGTCAGTTACTGGACGAATCAATTAACGTATCAAAATAATACTCAATGTAACTTTGACAATTTATTAAATCTAATATTCAATTTCAATTCCATGCATGTAGGTTGTTGGAATGGAAAATACACTCCATTCCAGTGTTATTTGGTTACTTATGATAATAGTCAGTATTGTAGAAATAAGCAATGTCAAAAATAGTCCCTACGTTTTGATTCAATGTACAGTTACTACAAGGATAAAAGTTTAGTTGAATTATTCTTATTATGTAGTTAACTGATGGATAAGCTGAGCAGAAGACTTGTAACCTCCCTTCAGTTATTTTTGCATTGCCATCTGATATCCAAACTGCTCAGATCTTATCTGCATTTCTAAAAACATTTGTATCATTTTTAAAATATTAAAATAGTAATTTCAAGAAGTTACCTAATGATATCAAAGTTTGTATATTAACATGTTCTTTTAGTATGTTTCATTAATTTTTGTATTTAAAACCAGTTTAGGGCATTCGAAAAGGAACTTAGAACCTAAATTTTTGAATCAGTTAATACACTAAATGAAAATGAAGCAATGCCCAAGTGGTATAAAAAAAATCCTTATTTACAAATAAGAGTACATTTATTGGATGTGATGGCAGGCTAGGTTAAATGCATTTAAAGTTGTTGACTTCTCGTAAACATAAACATTTCATAGTCAAAACGATAAGATAAAAGATATAAAACAAATTGATTCATAAATCGATAAATGTACTTAGATACAATACAGCTCATGTCTTGCCAATAACCTTAACACACCAGGTTACTTTTCCTCTATTCCCCTTTCTTAAATGCACGAAAAGTTCATCACATAATAAACTGACTATAAATATTTAAGAAATTCAAATACAATTCAAGTGAAATTATGAAATAAAAAAATTACTTGCTATAAATGAACGGTTGATTAAGAATCATAAAAATGTGTTCTCATAAATGTAATTTTAAGAATGTGTAGACAGCAGATTACACCTAACATGAATAAATTATGCATCACTATTACCAGAAGTGTGTCATTTAAAATTCCTTTGTAACTTGTAATACTTAAAACATCACAACACACTGCCATCATATATATTTATGTGTTGTATATGTTATTATATTCTCAACTTTAGCTAGTATGTCTATGAAAAAAAATCATGGCTTAACTATTTATTTGAGACACGAATTTGTGCAAATGGGGGTGAAGGCAGAGTTCATAAAGCACATACCTAACTATGGTACAAAATGTATCATACAATATTTTACCTGTCACTCATAAACAGTTTGTATTAACTACTGTTGACTAATGGTAATACTTAACAAACAATAATAACATCAGGACTAGTAATAACACAGACCATTATATCTTATATATTTTATAATAAAAACATTTTATAATAAAAAATAACCAACTAAATATTTTAAATAAAAACCTTCCTCAGTCACTTGACAGATAATATCATGATTGAGATTGCGAAAGATGATTTAAAATTTTCATAATACCAATTTCAGAGAGTTCTTGCTTTGTTGGAGTAGACAAAACAGCACTGGCAATGCTAAAACAAAGTATGTATGCACTTATTGCAGACCATATAATTAAAAAAAAAAACAAGTATAGCAGAATCCTAATAATTCAAAGTAGATGAGACAACTATATCTTAAAGAACACAAAATTTAGGATTACATTGTTACATGAAAGAGTTATATAAGCTTGTCACAGCTTGGGCACACATTTTGCAGACACTCTGCCCAAAAGCCACTCTACTAAATGCAGCACCTTTAAACTAGTTGACAGAACAGGCACCAAGCACTATGGGCCACATGACAAGTGTATTATAACCAGTGTTGCCATTACACAGAGGTAAAAAACCAATAACTAATGATAAAAAAACACAGGAAGTCATTTATTTACAAAATTATCAATGTTTTATTGTTTTTACAGGTAAACAGAAGCAACTTGTATTTATTTAAAGGTTTTGCCTAAAGCATCCTGCATTTTAGAGAATCTCTTGTAAGCATCAATGTTTTCAGCGTGTTACGAGGGCTATTCAGAAAGTAGATTACGTTTTTGGATAAAAAAAAAACTAAGTACAGGAAAAAAATTTTATTATATACATTTGAAAGAGGAACTAAAATACTATTTTTCGACATAATCGCCAAACAAATTTAGACATCTGTCATATCGGTGAACTAGCTGTGAAATTCCCGTGTCGTAGAATTCCGCCGCCTGTGACGCCAGCCAGTCAGTCACGCCCGCGCGGAGATCTTACGACAAAGATGGTGAATAATTTCTTGATCGCATCGTAACGGAGATGAGACTTCTGGGTTAAACACGTTACCTGTGAGACAAAACTACAGTCTATGGAGTGGGGCACACAAATTCCCCCAAAAACCGAGGAAATGTTTGCAAACCCTGTCAGCAAGGAAGATCATGGCGACCGTTTTTGGGACAGGAAAGGTGTTCTTCTGGTTGACTTCCTAGAACGTGGAGCAACCATAAACTCAGAAAGGTATTGCCAAACATTACGAAACTTAAGACGAGCTATCCAGAACAAGCGGAGAGGAAAACTGAGTGCAAAAGTGTTGTTTTTGCACGACAATGCCCGCCCTCACACGGCAAATCGAACAAAAGACGTCTTGACGGCCTTCAAGTGGGAGATTTTCCCTCATCCACCCTACAGTCCGGATCCACCTGGCACCTAGTGATTTCCACTTATTCCCGAAGATGAAGACTTGGCTTGCAACACAGCGCTGATGACGACGCAGATCTCCGCGGGCGTGACTGACTGGCTGGCGCCACAGGCGGCGGAATTCTACGACACGGGAATTTCAAAGCTAGTTCACCGATATGACAAATGTCTAAATTTGTTTGGCGATTATGTCGAAAAATAGTAATTTAGTTCCTCTTTCAAATGTATATAATAAATTTTTTTTCCTGTACTTAGTTTTTTTTTTATCCAAAAACGTAATCTACTTTCTGAATAGCCCTCGTAAATTGCTAAAACCAATACCATTTTTTAATTTTATTTTTAAAACCAACAAAATATTACTTTAGTATATTCTATCTAGTCAACATATGCTGTAAATGAAATATGTATTATTTCCTACGTAATTTCGAATCTAGATTGCTAAAAAAAGAAAATTTCTTAGATTTTATTAATCTTCCCTGGTACAAGATTTAGATATGTTTGGAGCAATCTGGACGAATGGCAACTGTATATATAAGCATTTCTACACAGACTAAAAGAAAGCTATGTATAATGTTGGACAGCACTAAGTTAAATGTATAGGTTACTTACTACATAACAAAATGAATAAATTAACAAATATTATGTAGGTAGTAATTTTTCAAAAGTGTTTAACTAATAAATCAAAACTCTGATTTTATTTAACTTATGAGAGTGATTTTTTACATGAAAAATCACATTATTTCAATGACTTTTTTTATTTCAATCACTTGCTAAAACCACATGTAACAAAAACATGTTATGACAAGATTGCTTATATCCTTACAGGTGTACTACTCACATGCTTTATTTAAAGAAAAGAAACCATTACTTGATTTTGAATATTCACTTGTGTGGGTGGCCCTACAATCACGCCTTGCATGATACAATTTGAACTAAATTCAAACTCATACATTGTGTTCACTGAGCAGCAGTATGTTTATCGATCCAAATACAAGTAGCTGTGTTAAATAGAGCTTGCTCTGCATAATAGATATAAGTCAATTAACTCATAGTATTGATCAATATGATGTTATAACACTTACAAATGAGTGATTTAAAACAGAAATTTGATGAATTATCGACTATTTTGCCCTCGTGAGCAATACCTAACATACAGAAATTATGAGCTAAAACCAAGGCAGTAAAACAGAGAGTTAAATAGAGCTTGCTCTGCATAATAGATATAAGTCAATTAACTCATAGTATTGATCAATATGATGTCATAACACTTACAAATGAGTGATTTAAAACAGAAATTTGATGAATTATCGACTATTTTGCCCTCGTGAGCAATACCTAACATACAGAAATTATGAGCTAAAACCAAGGCAGTAAAACAGAGAGATGTGGTTCTTAACCATCCTGTTTTACCAAAGCAGAAAATGTTCATCTCTATATGGAACGTGTGAGATTGAGTTTACACCATCTACAAGTAAACTACGCTGCAAACTCAAGCGGTGCAGGGTAGTATCAGTGGTCATTAGCAGACACTTGGAGTAGATAGGGTACATTAAACAATTTTAAAACGGGACTACTGCAAGGACAGATTATACATTCACTCGAGTACCATAAGTACTGAAAGTTGGATTATTCCTGTTTAAATTCATTTTCATTGAAGAGTTCGGTCACAAGTATTATGTATGTGATTGGTTGTGGTTCAAGAAAGACTTGAAACCAATAACCGTAGTCATGTTGTGATTTTTGCAGAAACCGTTCTCAGGAGATGATACATCTGCCACCTGTTCAGACGCATGAAAATGTCTACATCACCCTGCAGCAAACACAAGATGTTTTACATACTCCACTGTGGCTGTGTTCACGATACATTCTACCTAGCAATTTTTTTAACCTCCGATGGTCCATAAAAAAAGACCAAGTGTCAATACATTTCTGTAAATTTATTCTTCCCAAAACATTTTTAGCTCACTGAAAAAACTGAATTAACATAAGTAATTAAAAAATGACTTTCATATCTTTGGATTTCCTTAGAATATACTTACTATGGATTAAGTAGTAGACACTTCAATTCGCGGTTGTGTTGAAGTATAATTTGTTTGTCCATGTCAGAAGCTTGAACGTTTGCCATTACTTTTTCTAAAGCATTGAGTGTCTTTGGTATGAGTTGATTACTTCGGCTTGACAACTAAGAAAATAATTAAAATATTGTATAAACTATGAATATTAAAATAAATTTTATTTCTACGTACAATATTAAGGCCATTCCTAGTCTTATCATTTTAATTCTTGTAACACATCTCTAGTGGATATCATAATAAATATTTTGTAGTATTTTTAGTGAATTTACTTTGAAAATAAGCTATTAAAGTGGTTATAATTTTAATACCCAAATCCAGGTTTTTAAAATACGAGGCACAATATTGCTCTAAATTTGCTGCTCCATTTTCATCACACACAACAAAAACACAACTTCACTGGTGGCGCTGTCAAAAATTACGTGTTGGCTAAATGGAGTTGAAACTCGTACTGAGCATGTGGAAGAAATAAAAAAACTGGTCTAGCACAGACCGATTACATGAGAGCATTAAGCGCAAATGTTTAGAACAGCGGAAGATTAAAAACTGGGTTCTCCACTACGACAACATGTCTGTGCACACATCATTAATCAGGATTTTCAGCTTCCAAAAACAAGGTAGTATTATAACCCCACCCACCTGGCTTCACCCCACGCGACTTTCTTCTGTTCTATAAAATGAAGTTTAAATTGAAATGCCATCCATAATTTTAACACAACTGAGGAGATCAGTGCAGCTGGGATCACTGTATCCATGCTCAATGGGACAATTTTAAAAGGAGACGGTGGAATTATCAATTTTATTTTTATGGGAAAATTCCCCAAACTTTTAGGTAGCACTTTGTATATCATTCCTTCAGTTCTGATAATTGTGGTTTTGACAAATGAAGAAACAATATAATTACAGTTACTTATCTAATATATCATAACTTGTCTAAAGAATATTAAATTACCTAACACTTACCTTAGCCAAAGCATTTGTCATAACATTAAGAAGGACGAGCGAATGATTTTGTTTCTCTGATAATATCTCATACAAGCAACACTCCACTGCGTCAAAGTGCTCAGCTACCATGGACTGTCTAAATTAAAACTTTACTTTAGATACAAATATACAGCATGTACTGATATTCTTAATAATCAATAAATAAATATTATTTATTTGGTGCTTAGAAACTTAAAGCAGTTTTCCGTAATGTACGTATTCACAAATGTTAAATGTGTGGAGTGAACTAGCACACAATGTCTTGTAAACGAGTTTAATGAAAGAGAATAAGTGTAATTCGTAAGAAATGGAATGCCACCTCATTACTATCTCAGTGACTGAATTAGAAATACTATTAAAATCAAATGTTTTTAATAATTGTTTTTAGTATTAAAAGAAAATTGCTGTCAAGAAAAAATTTTGACTAGGCATATACTCACAAATCACTATGTTTTCCAACCGCTGAAACTAATTGTATATAAACCAATGGAAATTTGACTGCGTTGCTTGTGGCTGAAATAAATTTTAAAATATATGGATCATTAACTAGTTTGGGATGACAATTTATCATCACTTGGAGTTCGTTAGCTGCAAGTCTGAAATTAAACAAAATTGTTATTAAAGACTAACATTTATGGGTACTAAATATAAAGGTTTAATAAGTCAAAATTTTGAGAGATGAAATTGTTTTATTTTAAAATAATTTACTCAGTTACTTAATAAGATGCATTGAACTGGAGGGGGCTGCTTGTCATGGGGATTCAGAAATAAAATTTGAGCTACATGCTATGAAGTAGGCAGTCACTTGTAAGTGCATAGCTGATAACATCAAGAAGTAGGCAATCGCTTTCCCAGCACATAGCTGGTAACATCAAGGCAGTCACTTTCCCAGGAATGCTTGAGTACAGCTTTGATAAATTAGCTTGTGCCAGGGAGTACAGTCACTTAACTGAGTAAGTTTCTTCCACTGCCATGGCCACTACATTAATTATTCATTTGTAAGTGCTTGCACAAACCACAAAAACAATTCTGCAATATTTGATTTTTTCGGCATACAGTTAGTTAGTTTTACTGAAAAACAATCGAAAAAATTGCCATATTTGAGAAAATTATAAAATCACCAAACAACAAATTAGAAACTGTTAAATCATTTGCCAAGACATGTTGAGCTTGTTCTGAGGTAGTCGCTGTTGTGCATGAATGGCTTGACACTATCATAAACTATTTTGAGAATTCGGTTATAAAGATTCATCTGATTCAAAAGCAAGAGCTAGATGAACAGGAATTTTGCATCCAATAGAGCACATTGATTTTATTATAGCTTTAGAAATTATGCATTACATTCTTTAACTTGTCATAACAAGTCACAGAACATCAATCTTTGCCAAACTATGGAACAATTTGAAAGTTTGGCTCTTGTTTTAGAAGAGTAAATTAAGGATAGAAGAAATTGTGTTTGCTAATATATATTCTTGAGCAAAAGATATATGTCAACGGCTTAGCACTGACATTCCTGTACTAAAAAAAACACAAGTATTCCTGTAAATTATATGATAATCTTAATACAGTATTTGTGGTTGAAGACAAAAAAAGAAGCTATTTGTATTTAATTACATTTTAGACGATTCAGTCGTTAAAAGATACAGTCAGCCAAGAAACTAATAAAGTAATTTATGCTACAGGCACAATGATGACACCTGGATTAGGTGATTTAAGCTGAATCAGAATGATTTTGAATGTCTATTTAAGCAATCTTGTTTAAACTCTTCAGAGATGGAGGTGGAAATAAGACATTTGAAAATAAAAAAAGTAAAAATGTTCGCCTTTCAAAAATGCCTATCAAGTTACAGTAACTATTGAAGCATAACAGAGGGATGACATTTGTTAATTTGAAACATTTAATTACAAAATTTACCATGACTGTGGCTGCAAGCTGCATTTGTGAATGAAGTTTCTCTAAGCTTAACATTGTAAAAAAGAAAATTCGTTCAACAATGTGGCAAGACCATTTGAAAAATAAGCTGGTGCCATTTATAGAGCAAGATATTGCTGTTAATTTAGATATTGATATGGTGAATGAAGAATCTTTAAAAATGGTGCCCTTCAACTGAAGAATAACATTGTAGCATTAGTAGTACAATACCTTGGTTTATAATTTATAATTTGTTGCAATTATTTTTTAATTGTTATTATATTTGTTAATTGTTATAAATATTCATAAAAGTTTTAATACCTTCATGAATAAATAATTTATTTCATGTCTACTTAATAGCTTGTTTTGGTGGGAGACATAGATAAAGAAGATTAAATTTAATGGATAGGGCATTCAGACTGCAAAGGGTGCAGTTTTCGGCCCTCGGCACCCACATGAGAAACATGTCTATGGTCTACACAACTTACTTATTAATAGCCTGTTGATATCCAGATGCATCAAACATTAAAGAAATTCGATGCAACAGAACAGGTAAAAGTTTTTCACAAAGTGATTCTTTTGTAGAAGCTTTACGTAAGAAACTGCCAAGCAAAAGTGGCGCTATCTGACTGGAAATTTGTACTAGACCATACTTTTTCAAGTCTTTCAATATTGCAAAATAATCTTCATACCTGAAAGCAAGATGCAATTTGTTGAAACATAAATGTTTATGTTTTGTACTTAATTTAATTTTAACATGAAAATAAACTTTATGACTACATGTCAATCTTACGTAAAGTAACCACAATTCTTTAAAAAACCATCTAAAAAGTGGTAGTTTGCTAACACTATGTCCACTGACCAATCGGAACTCTTCTTAAATATCAGATCACAGGAAGAAATAACACACTAGAGGCTTATTCCATTTTAGGAAAGAAAAAGTCTCACTTTGAAGTAACATCAAGTCCTAGTGCCAACCGCAATAACCAATAGGAATGCACAGTTGAATACAGTTGTGCTCTGCTACTTTTATAGTTTTACCAAAACCTATGCTTGGGGGATGTTAAGCAGCAACGATTGAAGGTCCCACTCTAGCTGCATTAACATGCCAGCTTAGAAACTTCATTTGCTTTGCAACTACACACAAGACAGCACATCTTTACTGTGTAGCGTTTCTGACCAACCACATGAGTTAAATTGTGTTTTCAGTCTGAAACATGCTGACTTCATATCTCCTAATTCGCTTTTCTACAGTGAGGTGTTAGGAGATAAAATATCAAAATCTCGTTTCTCAGAATTGTATGAGATAAACTTTACCCTCTTCTCAGTGCTTCGCTTTTCTACAGTGAGGTGTTAGGAGATAAAATATCAAAATCTCGTTTCTCAGAATTGTATGAGATAAACTTTACCCTCTTCTCAGTGCTTCGCTTTTCTACAGTGAGGTGTTAGGAGATAAAATATCCTCTCTTCTCAGTGCTTCGCTTTTCTACAGTGAGGTGTTAGGAGATAAAATATCAAAATCTCGTTTCTCAGAATTGTATGAGATAAACTTTACCCTCTTCTCAGTGCGATTGTTTCATTACACTAAACATTTTTGGTTCACATGAGCCATTTCAAAAATAACTCATTACATATCCTCAACAAACATAACATGTAAAAGTCATAGCTACTGGTGCTCTAAGCACTACTGACTTTACGGCAGTATCTCCAAAGTTACACAAATCAACTAAGAACTGGCATGTAGGGGTGACCTTGGGAGCAATCATTTTCTCCCTGTGTTTTGTGAAATGACTACCAAAGTGGCCAATAAAGTCTAAAAAAGATGAGAAGTGAGCTTTTTATGGAAGAAACCATTTCTGTCACCGAAGATGAGGTTTCACAACTAACTACAAAACAAATTCTGCAAGAGGCAGCTGAAGCTGTTATACAAATGAAGAAAGCAATGAAAATCAAGAAGCATAAAAACCTTCAAAGAAAAAAAGTGGAAAGCAAGGAAAAAATGAAAAGCAGACCCCCACAAGAGATTGCCATGCAGGCAATAATAAGTATAATCCTACACTACAAAAAGCTTTATTAAGTGCAAAAAGAAAATGTTGGCAAAATATTGAGCTTCATGAAACCCAACACACCACTCAGTACTATCTTGACAAGATTCAGATTAATACAAGGGAAAACAAACAAGAAAATAAATCACATCATCAATAGGTCGCCACAGACATAGAGATAAGTTCAGAGATATAACTGTTCCAGCTCAAACACGGTTTTAAAATTACATCATTTTTGCAACTTTTTTAAGTATAAGGAGATAACCATACAGATATCTCTGGCAAAGCCTATATGCAAGTTGCTACAGTTGTCAATACAGGTCATATCTGTACAGTTTTACTAAAAACAAATCTGTGCAGATAACCATACAGATTTAAATGCTTGTTTATGAGCAAAAACCTGATGATATCCACATACTTGGCAAACCATTCACCTCTATTACAAATTTGTATACAGTTTGATACAGAGGCATGGCTTAAGAACAGCTTTGATAAAATAGAAGATTTTAAAATATATTACAAAAATTAATTGGATTTAAAGGCCCATGGTCTACAAATCTGACTCCAGGTAAAGTGTGATTTGAGCATTCCTTTCTGCTTAAAGAATACTTAGTTGACTTTGTAGGGCTGGAAATATATATATAATGAAATGTTCAATTATTGTTCACCAGAAGCCATAGAAAACATCCCAATGCAATGGAAAACTCCAGTAGTGATCCCTTTTCGAAGCAAAACCAATGTAACCTCTTACAAACTAATTGCTTTTACATCTTGCACTGACAAATTGCTGGAACAACTACTGAACACCAGTTTTATATGGGAGATTGGAATTGGAAGGAGATGGACTGTCGAATCTGTTGGGAAAACATTCCGTTTTAGGAAGCAGAGAAGCATAAACAATGCACATTTGTACCTCAATAGGATCAATAAGGGATTCGAGATGGAATTAATCGTGGCAGTGATGATTGATTTTTGAGGCTGCTTTTGATAGAATCGTTCACTCCACAATTTTGCTACAAAACATTAAATTGGGAATGAAGCGTAAAATGCTACAGTAATTCTTAGGGCTTCTGAAAAATCAATGGACAGAGGTTCAGTTAATAGCATGGAATCTAGTTGTGAAAAAACTAAAAAACGGAATTTCACAAGGCTCTGTAATAAGCCCAACCTTAACTTTGAGATCAGGAATACAGAATATGCTCTACTTACAGCAGTACAATGATCTTCACAGATAACATCTTTAAAAAACAAAGCACCTCATGCAGATTGAATTAAGTAACATTACAGCATGGTGCAAGAAGTCTGAACCCTTGCAGCAAAAATAAAATGAGCTTTATTTACTAGAATAAATAACCATATAAGTTCATTACACATATGCAAATTAACAACATACAGCAGTGAATAAACGACAAGCCATATTTATCTTCCTAAGCAAATCTGTTGAAAGGACCAAACTGAACGAGTGGTAGGACAGTATAGAAGATGATTAAATACATTTAAAGCTACTGCTGGCTGTAGGTAGGGTATTAACATGACAACCTCAAGAGTGTTTTATATAACTTATAGATAATTAAGAAGATATATTACTGTGTGATATGGAACACATATTACTGTATATATATGTGTGCTGTATATATATTTATATTACTGTGTGCTGCACAAACACATATTACTGTATATATATGTGTGCTGTATATATATTTATATTACTGTGTGCTGCACAAACACAAACACATATATATATATATATATATATATATATATATATATATATATATATGTGCTGTATATATATTTATATTACTGTGTGCTGCACAAACACATATTACTGTATATATATATGTGTGCTGTATATATATTTATATTACTGTGTGCTGCACAAACACATATTACTGTATATATATGTGTGTGCTGTATATATATTTATATTACTGTGTGCTGCACAAACACATATTACTGTATATATATATATATATATGTGCTGTATATATATTTATATTACTGTGTGCTGCACAAACACATATTACTGTATATATATATATATATATGTGCTGTATATATATTTATATTACTGTGTGCTGCACAAACACATATTACTGTATATATATGTGTGCTGTATATATATTTATATTACTGTGTGCTGCACAAACACATATTACTGTATATATATGTGTGCTGTATATATATTTATATTACTGTGTGCTGCACAAACACATATTACTGTATATATATATATGTGCTGTATATATATTTATATTACTGTGTGCTGCACAAACACATATTAAAAAACTCAAATTTTGCAATCAGCAGCATTGAGTATCTGTGCCCCAGAATTTGACCAGTTGTAGCCATAAAAGTAGAACTGACAGTAGAGCTATTGGAGATAGACTTGGCTATATAACCTAACTTTGTCAGTGTGTCACCTTTTAAGATCATTAGCAGAACTAAAGGCGAAGCAATTCTTTTTAAATATAATAGAAATTCTACCTGATACTTTTGCACAGTGCTAAATCAGAACCTGTCCCAGTTTGCTACAGTGAATGTCCATGGAAGATCACAGACCCTGAAATTGTGCCCAACCTATCATAAAAAAATAAAAAAGTGATAAGAAGGAATCTCTCAGACTTGAAACCTTAGACATGCTGCATATTCCACATCAAAACTTCATAAGAATCTTTACAGATGGTTCAGTGAACTTCAGAGTAGATCAGGTGTAGGCTTCTACAACCAAATAACTAATGAAAGTTTCTGTGTACCATGTAATGCCGTTTCAAGCACGGATGTCAAGCCAAAGGCAATCAATACAGCACTAAAATCATGTTTTAGTTGTCTAATCAATAAATTTGTATTCTCACAGACTCAACATCTGCTATAGAAGCTCTCACAATTAAGGAAACAAATGATTACACATTTTTCAATGCCAGAACTGAGAGTACTGTTAAAAGGTATAAATAAAAAAGGAAACTATGTTGTATTCCAAAGTATCCCTGCCTACTGTGGGGTCATGGGCAATGAAAGAATAGATAAAATAGCAGAGAGACAGCTGCAGATATGGACCCTGTTCAGTTAAATATGTATCCAGGCAAGATAAAAAAAGCATCAACAGCAACCACCAAAGCCGATTTGGTTGAAATATAGTGGACATATTTCAGCCAACACCAGCTTATCTGCAGGAATATCAAGGTATCATAAGATCTGTAGCAACTTGTACCTTAAAGCCAAAATTGAACACATTATTACAAAGAAGTACCTCAATGATATGCTAAACCACTACCACCTGAACGGTTTTTCACCGGAAAAAAAAAAAAAAAAAAATACCATTACAAGGAAGGCTTCAAGGGTCTTGTTCGGCCCAAATGTAACCCTGTACGGTGTACTGAAGAACGAAACACTGAGCTCTAGCAGCATCTGTTTATTATGGACATCAGACCATCAGACATGTATGGCTTTGGACTTCTACATCAAGAACTATCAAATATTCACATACATATTTTTCAATAAAAACATCATTTCATAATGAAAATAAATATTTCATTTTTATTAACCTATGTTTGACATAAATGACTTACATGGAATAAACATTTTCAAAGTTAGAAGGTAGGGCTGTGTTTCTCATATAATAGCTATATACAAGTTTGTACTGGCTGCGTACTATCTCAAATAAAGGTACTAATACAGGATCCTTTATGCCTGCTTGGCGTAATACCTGAGACTGTTGAATGCATATTGTTGCAGATAACACAGGCAAGTCTATTAATCCATGAAATACCTGCAACAAGTATAGTCAAATATTATCAATATTATTTTAGCAATGATGTCAGTAGTACCAACATTTAATGACTGAATTAAATATTTGTGGTAAGGTTTAAGAGAAGTTACCAAGCACAATGAAACTTTGATTAATCATCAATTCGTCTCTTTGATTAGAATGTCTAACTACATGTCAATTCATAACTTGTTTAGAATTGTTGGGTATTCTGTTCAATTATCAGTAAGAATGTACTGATAAAAAAAAAAAAAAAAAAAAAAAAACATATGGCAGTCCACTTAACAAAACCCAAAAGTTTAGCATATAATCATTTTTCTGTGTTCACTGTACTATTTAAAACTGTAATAAAACTAGTCTGATCTTAAGTTGATCTTTAAAAAATTTATGCATTAATCTCAAGTTTTATTTTACTTGTACATCCCATACCTTCGATGAATCAATATGTACAATCTTGTTTCTCTACTTTACAGAAAGGTTGTCAGTCATTGCAATTCCATTCAAATGTAATTACATATTTAAAAAATCATTTTATTTTAATGTATAAAGGTTGTATTTAGAGAAAATATCTAACCATGTTTTAAACTAATTAAGCAGCACAACCCTCCATAATGATCATAATAACTGCTATAAAAATAATGCTTATTTAAAGCAAAATCAATCTTTTTTGATCTAACAAGTATAAGCGGCTGATTGCATTTACCAGCGAATGCAATAACTGGTGATTAATGCAGTTGTTATTTAACGTAATATCTGTAAATATCTGGATTACAAGCCGCAGAATAAGTTAAGCCATTACTGAAATAAACTGTATAAAATTAGGACAATAAGGCAAGAAGAAAATAACACAATTTTTGAAACAGGTCTATGTGATATATCTTTTAAAAGAAAAACACTGATTTAATATGAATATCTTTAAATTTGACAATATGTGAAAAACAGGGTTGTTCTGAATTTGGAGAAGGGATGCAGGTAATGGAGGTAAACTACTCTAGGACACTTTAGGTTTAGTTATATCACTGCTATCATCTAAACAAAATGATCAAGGAATAAATAATACAAGTAAGGAATAGAAAGCCATAAATAGTTTATCTGCCATGTTTTAAGTTCTATTGCACATCACTAATTTAAGTTTTATAGTTGAGTTATTCATAAGAAGCCCACAAACGTAAATCCTGCAAAGGCAAAAGGTACAAAGGTAGCTAATGTAAATTGTAAATTGTTTGTTTCTGTAAAGTAAATTACATGTAAATAGAGTGTATTCTCAACTCAATCATGCACTTTTTCATCATAAGTTCATATGCAATGGATAGGGTAAGGTTGTGGTTTAAGCTCTTTTTTTCTGTCATTTGATTAATCGACATAAACAGTATTACTGTTAATCAGTTACACTTAATTGAAGTTTCACTCTACAGCTTGAATGAATCAAGAAATTGTGCAAATACTAAAATCCCTAAAGTTGTCATTATTGATTATTTTTTACTTAGATTAGAGCTTACAACTTATTCTACGCAATTAATTATCATACTGCCTACTCCAATATCAAATTTATAGTGAACTATTCATAAATTCTACAGCTGCTAGAATTTACATTTTAGTACCTTTTACTTGATTTTGCATTTAATTTTAAATTGTTTTAAAAGATAAATAATTAATATGTGTATTACCTCAATAGCTATTCTCTCATCATCTATTAAACATGACACAATATCCATAAATTCTTCAACCAGACTTGACGGATGAGTGGCTATAATCTTTAACAAGTTTGGATAATACTTAATCACAGATGGAGCCAAAACATTCATATGATCTGTGATCAACATTGTGATGTCGTAGCTAAAGTTACCCTGAGTAAAATGTCTAGAAACGAAATCATCCAAGCAGAATATTGTCATTTCATTTTCTTCTCCTGAAAATTTAAGAACAAAAAGAATGTACTGATAAAAAAAAAAAAAAAAAAACATATGGCAGTCCACTTAACAAAACCCAAAAGTTTAGCATATAATCATTTTTCTGTGTTCACTGTACTATTTAAAACTGTAATAAAACTAGTCTGATCTTAAGTTGATCTTTAAAAAATTTATGCATTAATCTCAAGTTTTATTTTACTTGTAATTCTTCTAAATAGTGCCTGTTTCACTGTTGAGTGAGCTGTTGCAGATTTTAGTGTTTATGAACTTCAATTTACACTTGAGGAAGAAGCAGAATGGTTACAGTAATTCTGCTCAATATAAGATGATACAAAACTTTTTCAATTAGAAATTCAACAAATTTGGAAATTGGAACATACATACAGTTTTACTAGAACAGGGCCACTGTCTTCAGTGTTTTGAAAGAAGATTGATTTGAAACTTCATTTCTCAATTTGAAACCTGTATCGCAAATACACATATAAACAATGAATGAAGACCACCATAATCAGATGTAAATATATTACTATATATAAATGTAAATTCTGTACTATATATTAAGCTTTCACATTACACTACCACAGGAGGTGCAGACTAGCTGCACCTATTGAGAGGATTTAGACGTCCCTCGCGGCACCCAAGTCTAACAAACACTTACACTTACGACTTTAACACTTTACACTCACACTTACATTTAGGGAGGCGATAATAGCCTCAATGTGCTTTTCGCCTTAAAATAACAACAACAACAAAATGCATATTACACAATAAAAAATTTTAAATAACATTTCTCAGATTTGTATTAACTTTAAAATGTGGGATGCTTCAAGCACTGCAGACAATTCAATCATATTTTAAATACAAGTTATCAAAGCTTTTTAAGTCTGATATTTTCACTAAAAATAATGGTTGAAAGATAGAAAAATTCCAGTCACAGCCACCATGAAGAAAAAAAGAACATACAATTAACTAAAAAAAGGCAAGTTAAGATAATCACTATATCAAATCATACACAAGCAAGTTTCAGAGAGTTAATTGTGTTTTGACAATTAACATAACTTGGGGTTAAGAAGATCTTGACTTTGAAAAGTGCAATAAAAGTTCAGAAACTCCAAATATGAAAAATTTGTAGCCTAAAAATGATTAACAGGAAAGTGCTGGGAGAATTTAAAATGGGAAGGTGTAATAGCTTAGAGAATTATTAATTTAGAGAATCGTTTTTCCTTGGACAGTACTGTGTTATAAGTTAGAGACCGACCTGTGTAATAAGATAGAGAATCCGTACTGTGTATTAACTTAGAGATTACAGTTCCGTAAAGTGTGGTGTACCGTGTGTATATGTTGCCGACGCCGCTGTTTGAAGGCGCTTCAATATCTTTTATCTAACAAGTAGAACTCTATATATTGTAGAACAAGTATATTGTTCTAACATACCATATATTCAACTGTAAAACTAACAGTGGCTGGCATGTAGCATAATGGCGTTTATTCATAGTTTTAATGTTTATTATTTGATTTTTAAAATGTATTTGAAAACAGTAAATTCTGTAGAAATATAGTGATGATTAGACTGGGTATGTAGTGTGATGGCGTGTTTTATTATTTAGATATTTAATATTGAAACTATATATAATAATAAAAAAACTGGTTTTTATGAGTTCTACTTGTTAGATACAAGATACTGAAGCGCCTGCAAGCAGCGGCGTCGGCAACACACGGTACAACGCACTTTACGGAAAGATACTGAAGCGCCTTCAAACAGCGGCGTCGGCAACATACACCACACTTTACGGAACTGTAATCTCTAAGTTAATACACAGTACGGATTCTCTATCTTATTACACAGGTCGGTCTCTAACTTATAACACAGTACTGTCCAAGGAAAAACGATTCTCTAAATTAATAATTCTCTAAGCTATTACACCTTCCCTTTAAAATAAATCTATCATTTATAAATATACTCCTTGGCTTGAAGAAATATATTGAGAAAACAATATTGTTATGTTACCACTTATCTTTGAACCCACTTTTATTTCTTAATACGAAACACAGCCCCTGTAAATCACCTTTGACTTCTGGAGAGTGAGAGAACAAGGAAGTCACCCCTAATGTAGATATACAGGAGGTGACAAATTAGCAATTTTCAAGTAACCACAACTTAAAAATAAAAACATCTATAAAGTTGGCAGTAATATAAAATAATAAAAATTAAAAAAAAAAACAATTCTGAAAATTGGTAGAGTCAAAGTGTAGAAAACAATTTAAATATATATCTCTCTTAACCACTTTCTTCTTCTTCTTCTTCTTCTTCAACACTAACACATTTACAGCCTAAACTACTGAATTGATTTTGATCAACGCTGACTTGTTTTAACTGTTCTGTTTGAAGGATGTGTCTATTGCATAAAACTCCAAAAATAAGTAAGTTTATTATTGTAAAAATTGCAAAAAAATTAAAATTTAAACATTTATGCAGATACAGCTTAAACTACTTTACAAATTTTCATCAATGATCATTTATTTTATCCATTTTGGCTGCACTATTGCCTTTTACACAAAAATTCTAAAAAGAGTATGTTGTAAACATAGCATTGCAATAAACTGCCAAAACATTTACCAATTTTGGTACTTTATAACTTAACTGAACAGATGATTTATGAAAGATGACTTGTGATAGATACATTATGAAAATTTTTTTAAATATCTTTTGAAGTTTTCTACCCTTCTAAAAATAGTCATCTCTCACAGTTTTGGGCTGTTGTGATCAAATGCAACTATTAAAGTAATTTCTTTGCATACACATTTTTATTTTATTCAGCAATTATTAGATATTTCAATTTATCATTATCATCTACAATATTTCATACCAGTAACACTATTAAAATGATTCCAATCTGAACAAAAAACCACCAAGCGGTAAACAGTTTCCCACCAAGTTTATTTTTTAAAAAAGTTGTTCTTTGAATTTCATCAAGAACCAATCACCTGCTTACACAGTTTACTGAATAATATCAATCTTTGTATTTGACAGCAGGGTGTTCTTCCATGTTATTCTCTATGTGCAGTATATGTGTGTTGGGCAGGCGTAAAATCATCAGATTACAACCTTCAATCATGTACTTCTTTAGGTTCAAACTACATAATTCACACTGTGAAGACACTACATACATTGTAATTACCCGTTGCTTAATAATTCACATAAATTAAATTCTATGTATATAAATTCACATAAAAACTTTAAGAGATTGCTTGATTAAAACAAATTTCAATATTTTACATAACTATTTATCAAATGTATCAACAACTGAAATTATATAGCTATTCTGACAGGAAAGGCGGTTAAAATAGTTAGGCGGTGAGGAAGGCGCACCACCACCAAGTGCAATGGTTAGTATTATTGAGTATGAAGGTGAAATTCTAAAACAATTCAACAATTTTTTTACTGTGAATTTGTTGGGGAATCATCACTTCATGGTTTTTTATTAGATATTACTTTACCACTGGCTGTTTATTGAATTTTAGAATTGTTTGTAATGTTCTTTTCTTTCATTAAAACTGATAATCATACTTCTATACAGGACTTCCATCATTTTAAAATGTTGAAATTAACCACTCACCATAATCAATCATAAATTTCCAAATTCGAATACAAATAGCTACATCTCTAGTTTTGATAGCATGAATTTCAATACGTTTCACACAAGCTAAAGAATCTTCTAAGTATTTTGAATCCAGCTCGACAACCTTTCTGAGGATGTGTAGGACTTCCTGTAGCACCTGATATTAAAAGTATATTTTTAGAAACTGCACTAAAACATTGATTAAAAATAATAAATATTGACTAACAATATAGTATAACACTGAGATTGTGAATTATTGTATATTATGTGTATTCTACTGTGTATATTATTGTATACAATAATTTTTTACCATACTTATCAATAAAGTATTATAAATAAAGTAACCAATACTTATTACTAAAGTATTATATACATAAACAAACAATAATGTATTGAGTTGTTTTTCTTATTTCATTGGATTTATTTATGCATTATTTTTTGTTTTCTTTTTATTTAAAGTCTTTTTGTTGACTAACAAAAAATATTTTATTTTATTTCTCCCTCATTTATATAAAAATTTAATTTTTTATAAATAATCGTTAAAATAATTTAAAATGTATATTAAATTTAATTTATCTCTTATTTTTACCTTCAGGATTAAATTGAAAAGCTTTTACATAAAAATAGCTGGCGGAGTTAGTTAAATGATGGCTTACTAAGCCAATCATACCTCAAGCTCTATTCCCATTCCTCTACTCAATATATACATATACCTACATTCACTATTCTATATAATCTGACTAACTCTAAAGTGTAAGGCAACCTGTGCTTGTTGTAATATCCAGAAATCTGGGCATTTACTAGATCGTCTGTGGGTTGGCGCAGCACTTTCCCAGTTTGGAATTGTGAAATAAATTCGCTTCATGTTTGGATTTGGCTGGATTCCCCCTACTTCCTCCTAAGCAAGTTATGTTGTCTTGTACAGTTGGTAGGCTGTGTGTAGTTGTTCTGTAGTAGGTGATCCTCCTCAATGTTCTGCCAAACAACGATTTTCAACCTGTATTTATACTTGAAATTATGGCGGCAACCATAATTTCTCAGAATTCCATTGTTAAAACTAGAGAAAGAACACACTAATCAGAATAAAGCTATTGTATACAGGAGATGCGAGGTGACGCACCAGTAGTAATGCCTGGGCAGAAATGTATTAATCTAGCATAGTATAGACCCGAGATATGCGTGCACTGCAAACCAATCAGAAGTGATTATTGGTTGATAGGAGTGAAGTAGGTTTCACAGTCTTAAGCTGTTTCCAAGCCGACAGAGGTACGGGGATTTTTTGTATGGTTGTTTAGGTGTTAGTAAGCAGAACTAAGTTGTGCAACTCAGTTCCTATGTTATTTAGGCAATGACATGCAGATAAAGTGAATGAGACTAGATTAATGGTGTATCAAACAACCTGGGATACCTGGCAACCTCCCAGTGTACTTTAGTCTTACCCATACATACGGGGCTCTGTGTGGTGAACATAATTTCTTTAGCTACTCATGTTCCATGAATAAGAATATAAATAGAATGAGCAGGAACTTACCGCACAACCTCCGTGATAAAGAGTCAAAAGTAAGCGGGGATAAAATTAAAGGCAATTAGCAGAGCAAGTATTTGCAAGTACCTCAATAATGAATTGGGAAGTCACCAATTAGAAGAATTGGAGAGTTACCCACCTTGAATTTTCTCCAAATCCTAGAATTTATGAAAAGGCTAGTACAGGAGAAGGTGTGATAACCGAGCATCTCAGGAATATAAAAAGAGGGCACAACAGGGGATCACATTGCAGCAGTAACTCTAGAAGGTGATACATACATAAAATTATATTCATATGACTTTTTAACCCACATGGAAGTACATTATTATTGCCTTGAGTTATACTGATTAAAGAGTTAGCACCTTGTACATGTTGATCTCATGAATAAACATGAAAAATAGTTTTATAAAATTATTTTAAAAATAGCTACAGTTCTTTTTAATATTTTAATGTAATAATTGCAGCTGATTCTATAAATAAATAAATACAATATTTACTAACCGTGCTCTGCAACTGCTTATCAATTAAATTAGTTGTGTTTCTACAACATTGTTCTACAAGCACTGAGCAATGTTCAATTACAACGGTAAAGAAATCAGTACAAAGAAATGATCTGATGCCAGGTCGGGACAGAAACGTTCGTAATAAGGAGAACACTGAGACGCTTATCATATGACTGTCTGCTAATTTACTTGCTAAAACAAAGATAAGTAAATACATATTACCAATTATTCTTACAATATAATCATGTTCACAAACCCGCACATGTTTTTAAAATATATTATGTTTGTGGCATTTGCTCTAATTTAGAGACAGACATCAACAATATTTACACAAATATAACTGATTCAAAATGTACTTTAAACCTTAAAAGCATTTTTAAATTACAGAATTGTAATTAATTACAGACTTTGTTGATGCGGCATTTTACAGCAACACCCTAAACATTTGACTCACAATATACTGCTACACAAGTATAAAGTATTTTTGCGCTCTTGGCAAAACTTCTTCTTCTTCTTTTTTTTTATGAAAACCAAATACATTACCTATATAATGTATTTAAGCCAGCAAAATTCTATTCTCATTTACAAAATATACAATTTATATGTAAAATATAAGATGTGGCAATTAAATAACTGGACTGGTGCTATAAAACATTTTATTCATCATCAATTACAAACAAATGATTGAAAAAAGCATTTAATTCTGTAAAAATGAAAGTCATATGGAAAAAAAGGAAAGAGAGGTAAGTCAATTCTTATATTAAAATTGTAAAATGACTTCTGTCAAAGTATCTGTATAAGAGAGTATATATTTAATTCCAGCTGTCTTTATTAATATAGTCAAAATCAAAAAAACTATTTGTAAACACTTACTTAATGTGAGAACGGTACATAAGCGTTTGGCAGCAGCAGTTCCATCTACTTCTCTTAAATCAGGTTTAGAAAACATCTGATTGGCTGAAACTGCATCTCTGTTATACCGTAGCCAATTAACCATTTGTTGGCTTAGTATTCGAACAACACTGACTGGACATGTAGTTGTAACAAAAGTTAAAATTTTACAGCTATCTTCTATAGTAGTTTTTTCTTCAGTGACAATACTAGAAAAATAATCATGTACTTAAAAAAATGAAATAAAATTAGCATAATTTATTAAATAAAGTAAAAAATATTTAAGTTTAAGGATACAGTATTTTGTGAGTACCATTTCTTTACCAGTAAAGAGAATAAATAATTTATAGTTTACAACCTGCAACTAAAACTAGTCTTAGACTTATGTCTATTATACATTCCTCCCCCGCAGGGGGGGTGCAGACTAGCTGCACCTATTGAGAGGATTTAGATGTCCCTCATGGTACCCAAGTCTAACACACACACTTACAACATTACACCTACAACTTTCACATTTTACACTCACAGTTACATTTAGGGAATGCCAAGCTAAGGTGGAACAGCATACGCCGAGGGCTGTATGGCTAAGGGGGAGCTTAGCTTTTAGTATGCAAACTCTGGATACCGGGCGACCTCCAGTTTCAATTAGCCTTACCTATGCATGCGGGGCTCTGCATGGGTGGACTTCTTTTTCCCTAGCTGATCGTGGGACCATTTATGGATACTCAACAATCAAAATTAACTAATACACACCTTGGGGAACTTTTAGGAGTGGACCTGGGGAGTGGGAGTTTGGGAAAGGAGGATACTGGGGTTGGGGGTTGAACTCAATCCCATTGAATCCACCAGTGTTGTATTGGAGCCAACTGTGGGGCTGCCAGGCAGTCCTACTGTGTCTGTTTCCGATGGTAGTTGTGTTTTGGGGGATCTGCAAAGGTGGACCTAGAAGACAACAGGGCTGTCAAACGCCCTTCAGGAGCACAAAGGCGCCGACTGCAGAGAGAAAAGGCAGCAACTGATATCTTACGGAGGATGTTTGAGCAGGGTGAAGCCAACCTTGCCTTGGTTCAAGAACCATGGGTGACGGGAGACAGAATAGCAGGACTGACCATAGGCAGAGGTAAGTTAATATATGACCGATCAGCCGCTAGGCCTAGGACCTGCATAGTTGTTAGGAATAATATGGAGATACTTGTGTTGTCTTCTTTATGTTCCAGGGATTGTACTGCAGTTAGTACAGAGCTACGTGTGGGATCTAGGAGCAGAAGGGTTGTCATGACCTCTGCTTACTTCCCACACGAGGAAATGGATAGCTTCCCGCCATCAGCTTTACAAGGGTGGTGGAGCACTGTGGTGATGGAGCAGTTGAGGCACTTGTTGGAGCAGTTAAGGCGCTTGTTGGAGCAGTTGAGCTGCTTGTTGGAGCAGATGTCAACGCACATCACACAGTGTGGGGGAGCAGTAACACCAACTTTAGAGGTAAGCAGTTGCTTTCCTTTATTGTAGCTCATAATCTTTATATTTTCAATAAAGATATTACACCTACCTCCATAACAAAGGCTAGAAGTGAAGTTTTAGATCTTACTCTGGGGACCAAGGGCGTGCACGTTGCATTGGGTATGTGACGTGTGTCTATGTCGAATCATAGGCATATCGTTATGGATCTCGGGGTGATAAATAGATCAGTAAATACTTATTGAAATCCTAGGAATACTAGATGGCGGGCCTATGAAGAGAAGCTTAGGTCTGACCTTAGGGTTCTTAGGAGGCCAATAAGTAATTCGCATGAATTTAGAGTATGCAGCTGGAAGACTGGCGGAGATAGTTGCGGACTCCTTTCATGAGAATTTTCCCCTTACGAAGAAGGTTGCTGGGGTTAATATTAAATGGTGGACCCAGGCACTTTCTGAGCAAAGGGGACAGGTTAGAAGGCTGTTCAATGCGGCCAAGCGCTACGGTAAATGGGAGGCATATAGGCGGGCCCTGACTGAGTATAATAAGGCATTAAAAAGGGCGAGATGGGACTCGTGGAGGAAGTTCTGTGGGGAGGTCAGTCGTACTTCTCAGGGGGCACGAATTCACAAGGTCCTAGCCTTGAACCCTTTGAACCCCAAAGGGACCCTTGTTGGTCCTAATGGGGAGTATACAACAACTGGGAAGGACACCTTGGAAGTCCTTCTCAGGGAACACTTTCCTGACTCTGTGGTCAGGAATGTAGGAAGGAGGCGAGTGTCTGATGTTCCCTACAGGAAGCCTAGTAGGGGAGATTGGAAAATAGCAAACCAAGTTGAGGACTTGGATAAAGTGAGATGGGCCATTAATATCTTTCACCCATTCAAGTCACCTGGTCCTGGTGGTATTTTTCCATCACTATTGCAGCATGCTGGAGAGCCTATTGCTGTTATTCTGTGCAGATAGTACCGGGCCATCATAGCCACTAGGTATGTACCTCTGGGGTGGAAAGCAGCCCGTGTAATCTTTATTCCTAAGCCAGGGCAAGCATCTTAAAAACCCTAAGTCTTTTAGGCCAATCAGTCTGACTTCATTCTTTCTGAAGACATTAGAAAAATTGGTAGATAGATATGTCAGACAGGTCATGATTCCTCTACATGTCAGTCAATATGTCTACCAATCAGGGAAAGGTTGTGAGAGTGCACGTCATAATTTGGTTCACAGATTGGAAGGGACTCTAGAGACCAAAGAATATGCCCTCGGTGTCTTTCTAGATATTGAGAGAGCTTTTGACAACGCTTCACATGCTTCAATGCTTCGTGCCCTGTCAAGATGCGGGGTGGATAATACTGTGTGTGGCTGGATGGGGGACATGTTGCATGGGAGGTCAGTTGTAGCTAAAGCTCTATGAGAAGAGGTGGAGGTGGAGGTTGTCAGAGGCTGTCCGCAGGGGGGTGTTTTGTCCCCTCTCTTATGGAACCTGGTGGTGGGCTCACTCCTGAATCTTCTCTCGTCAGAGAGATACTATACCCAAGGATATGCCGACGATTTAGTGGTGCTAATCTGGGGGAAGCATGGTAACACAGTGGCAGATCTCATGAAGAGAGCCTTATTACTGGTGGAAACCTGGTATAGTCAGGAGAACCTAGGGGTTAACCTCAGGAAAACTACTCTGGTTCATTTTACTAGAAAGAGGATTACCCCGCATTTAGGGGGGCCTCAAGCTCTTTGGGGAGACAATTTCAGTTGCAAACGAGGTGAAGTATCTAGGAATGGTGTTGGACACTAAGTTAACCTGGAATGCTCATCTGGGTCGCATCATGGGGAAAGCTAATAAGTCTTTAATGGCAGGTAGAAGAATGGTTGGCAAAACATGGGGACTGAGACCAGGAATGATGAAGTTTATCTATACTGGGATCATTAGACCTATGGTGTGATATGGTGCTGTGGTGTGGTGGACTAAAGTCAAGCAGAGGGGGGCCAGAGAGTGTCTGACTAAGTTGTAGAGGTTGGCCTGCCTGTGTATCACTGGCTGTATAGACACTGCGCCAACGGCAGCCATGGAGATCATTCTTGGATTTCCCCCTATTGACCTTTTTGTCATTGGGAAGGCACGTAAAGCAGCTTACAGACTGCAGCAGGGTGGTGGTGGCGGCCCTCTATGGGCATGTTAGAATCACAGACAAGATCTCTGACCCAATCTTGATGATGGGGACTGATCAGATGGTTAAACGGCACATAGTATCTATACTCTTTGATGTCAACTTGGCCTTTGAGGGGAGAGATCGTGTGTTGGAAAAACCTGGAGACATAGTACGGTATACAGATGGCTCCAAGACAAAGTCAAGCACCTGGGGTGTACAGTCTGAGACCGGGTTAAAGAAAGTAATTACCCTAGGACAGCATACAACAGTATTTCAGGCTGAAGTGATTATTAATGACTATGTTCGGGATAACTTGGATTGGGGCTTCAAGAAGGCATGTATTCATATTCATACCGATAGTCAGGCAGCAATAAAAGCACTTGTGGGTCCTATAATACAGTCCAAGCTGGTCTGGGAGTGTTGGAAGAACCTTGACGTTCTGTCCCAGGATAACCGGGTAACTCTTCACTGGGTTCCGGTGCATAGGAGTTGAGGGTAATGAGGAGGCAGACCGACTGGCTGGACTTGGATCTGCATCTGAGTTTATCGGACCTGAGCCGGCTTTAAAGATTTCTCTATCGTTGGCCAGGTCCGCTATTAATGGGTGAATTACATGTCAACACCAGGTAAGATGTGACAACCTTCATGGGCATTCCCATAGTAAACATCTATTAAACAAAGTTCCTTCTGGAGAAATCAAAGGGGCAACAGATGTCCTGGGCAGAGCACAACTCAGGAGGATCATGGGGCTCATAACAGGGCACTGTGGTCTGAGGGTGCACATGCACAGGATAGGTGTATACCACGGAGAAACTGTGTGTAGATTGTGCAGGAAGGAGGAGGAAACTGCAGGTCACATAATTTATGATTGTGAGGCAGCTAGTAGGAGGCTAGGGGTTTTTGGTTTCCAAGACCCTACGGATCTTTAGCAGAGTGAGCTAGTCAGTAGATTGTTGGGAGTAGGAGGCTAGGGGTTTTTGGTTTCCAAGACCCTACGGATCTTCAGCAGAGTGAGCTAGTCAGTAGATTGTTGGAACTTATTTGGGGCACCAATCTGCTGAACTAGGTATTTTAAGAGGTAAGTTGCACAATAGGTCAGTCGATCGCAGTGTGTGGGGTTTAACTATCCCTTCCTCTAGTAAATAATCTTAATCTTAATATGTTCCTCAGTGATCTGGCCTGGCCATTCATGTCACTATAAAATACAATTTTGGTCCCAATAGTTTATGCTCAAATGGTTTTGATATTTAAAAATGTTAACTCCTTTCACAGTAGTGCTCTACACATACTGCTTGACCTACAAGTGGCTAGAATTGTTTGGAAGCCTGCAAGGTAATGTGGTTGCTGACATGAGTGAGCGGTTGGTGACATAATGGGAGAACTGGTATTGCCAGTGGAGGGAGAATAAATGACACACCATTTATAGCCAAAATTTATGAAAATCGTTGATAGGTGACTTTCTGTTAATGCTGCAGCTAGAATAAGAACATTATGATCTTCATTTTGGGCAATCAATAGTTCATTCAGTAAATCATTAGGCCTCTATTAAAGAAAACGTTAGAACATCGTACAGACTATGACATAGAACCAGGTATTAGTATTATATGGTCTTAAATTAGTAGTAGAACTATATTTAATGAGACCTTTTTCATCTGAATGTTTCTTCTGTTTTTATTATAAGAGATTTTTTACATTTATTCATTGTTTTAATCAGTGCTACTATTCCAGGAATAGCAGCAGGCCCTATCATTGTTTATAAATTAAGCCTATTTGTATTTTTCTGTTTCTTTTTAGGCCTGCTCATGTTCCAAATTTCTCATAAACTGAAAGACCACATCAAGAGATAATCAACTTGTAACTGTACAAAATTTTATAAGTTACTCTCATGATTTGTATTGTTTTACAAATACAATAAAAGTGTTTGAATCATCTTACCTTAGAAGTCTTAAGTAATCATCAACAGCAGGTAATGGTATGTCAGGGTTAATTAAGAAGCAATTGAGAAGTTCAACAGTAGTGGTTGTATTAGATACTAATTTTACTGTATTTACAATGCACTCTGGATCTAACCAATGGCAAATTTCTTCAACACATTGGAACAACAAGAGTTTCATTTTCTTTGAAGGTAGTTTTCCAGTTAGAGTTATAATTAGAGTATCAAAAACTTTTTGTAATGGAGGAAGGCAAGTTCGATGGTGTATATAAAACAGAAGTATCTCCCTTATTTTGTCTGATTTAACTCCATCTTTGTACACTTCATCCCACAGCGAATTTATATGCTGAGTTGATAAACTTCTAAAAAAAAGAGAAAAGTAGGTTTTTTATGATAATCTTAGATACAAATTTAAAAATACAGTACAGGAGAATCCCATTTATCCATGATCTTTGAAACCAGATAAAGGTTGGAATGCAAAAAAGGTCGGATAATAAGAGGAGCCAAAAACTTGGAACTTAATATTAGCATTGTGTGAATGTTAGTAACCTTGTAATGACTGTTACAAGGTATAAAGCATTATGTGGCGGATATAAAGCAGCTGCTACTTTATAAATATAGGGAATTTGTTGCTTATAGTAGCTATTTTTGAACTGAAATTGAAATTCAGCTAAATAACCCAAAGAACTATATAAATGCACTGATAATCATTGGGCACTGACCTTGGCTTAGTAAATTTACCATACTCCATATGATTTAAAAAGCATTAGCATCAACCAATACAGTTCCATAAAAAACTGTATAAAATCATAACTTATCTTCTATGGAAAAAATGTAATCTTCTGTTGATAAACATTTTTTAATTCAATAATAAAATATGTAATATAAAAATCATTACTTCTGTAAATCACTTAAGAGTGCAGAAATACTTATGTAACAATTGGAGGTAATAGGCTACATTAACATGAATAATGATATGACTTTTTTTTGGTATTGTCCACCGTTGGTAACTGTGCCTCTGTAAGGAATTTGATATTGACATGCAGACCTTTAAATTTCTAAGAACTAACGCTACTAACGCATCTAAAAACATTAGTTTTGATCCGATAGTGGGTACACCAATCAATATAGGAACATGAAATTTTGTATAGGGAACTATTTAATATCTAATTTATGTAATTAATTTGTAAAACTCTGTAATTTGACAATAAGTTATTTAATTTTTGTTTACCTCAAGGAAGTTCTGTGGCTAGAATGTTATCGCTATCGGTCTTTTCTTGATCTACCTCGGAATCGATAGAAGATTTATCAAATTCACCAAGAGAAATAATCAGATCATCCACCACATCTGATACAATCCCATCTTTTACCCAATATTCTTCTTCTATTTTGTTGATATGGTTACAATAACCTTCCCAATCACTTCATGTCACTGTAGCGATTCTGCATTCATTAAGTTGAAATAGACTGTTAAGGCTTAGATCACCACAATTATTGTCTTTTATAACTCTGTTGACTTTGGCCCAAGCTAATACGATACAATTTAGATTGCGTAAGTACGGAGGGATCCTACCAACTTTTAGGTACAAATCAAATTTATAATTCTTTTCCATAGTTTTATGAATATTTAACAAAGGAATAAGTTGTTCCTTTCTCATTGTCATATCACACTGAACACTTTTCTTTACCAACCAGTTTACTATACCTGTCTTGACAGAGCTTGTCATTGGTACTTTTTCTGCTAAAACAGTAATACAGAGCATTATCCATAACGATTATGGAAGACAGTGGAATATTTGTCAGTAATTTTTCATTTAACCATTTTTCAAAATTTCTTTGATTAATCCCATGATAATCCCCACTAGTGGACCCTCATTTATAGAGAAGCATTGCACCCTTAAGAAATTCCTCCGAACTTCCTGCATGTAATACAATTAAACGGTGGGCTGCACTCCAGTCATCCAGAACCCCAAATACGTCATCTGATTGCTAGCATTTCTTAAAAGTCAAATTACTGTTAACCCATATCTAGTCAAGATAAAATATTTTTCCCCGAAATTTCTCAAGGTTTTTATTTTCACTAAATATTTATAACGTAAATAAATATTAGCTGGCCTTTTAACTAACAACTTTCTTTTACTTTTACATTTATGCCACACAAAACCGACTTTAGTGACTATTCTTAACAAGGAATCTTCACCCCACGGGCAATATATACTTTCTTTTACAACGGGTAACAATTTTGGGATGGATGGCACAGTTTTCTTGTTGAAATAAAAATCTTGAATGATATGTAGTATTGCATTTTTGTTGAAGTCATCAATTGATACTACACTTTTTTTCCACTTCGTACTTATCATTTTTTCCCCGGAGTATACAATTTTTTAACTAAATTTTCTGCAGTGTTTTTTATTGTGTGACGAATTTTAATAATAAATCTCTCAGACTTTCTGCAATAATTTGTAGCTTGTTTCGTTGCTTGTTTTAAAAGAAATGATAATGTTGCTTCACTATCACATTTTTTAATAACATTACTAATTAATTCTCTGGCTTCACTGTGTAAGACTTTATTTCTCTTATGCATATTTTGAGCAATTATTTAAACATATGGATAATTTAATTATAAAATATACATAAAAAAATTAAACACACCTAAATCTCACTAATAAAATAAAAGTTAAAAATAGTTCACTGTTTAAAAAATAAAAAGAAACACTTCAGATTAAATCTCAGAACACTACTGTATTAACTATTCTGATTTTTACATGACAATGTAACTTTTTCAGGGTGAGTAATATATCACCACTTAGTTGAAATTTGTAAACACAGCGATAATATCACCCTAATCTCAGATGCAGTTTTTTTTTTGTGTTTGTCAGACTATTGTGCACGCTTAGGCTAATGCAAATGATGGGATGATTTATAGTGTATGAAAATTCCAAGCCCTGACCAGGAATCGAACCCGGGTCCTTGGGGGTGAAAGCCTAGTATGCTATCAACTAGGCCACCGAGGCAGCCCAGAGACACAGTTACCAGCAGTGAACAGTAAATATGAAATGCTGGCATAACCTGAAAATTGCTACTGTGCAAAAGCAGGTAATATGTTTTTGATTGCTAAAACAATAGAAAACCTTTATTTTAAAAAACTACTCAAGGTCCTAACTGACACAGTGTTGGGTGAAGAACCTGACAGGGTTGTTTGGTAAAATATGTATTTAATTAAAATGTATAAAATTTACTGAAACAGTTAAGATTTATTTTAAATAAGCATTTCCTATGCTCACAATGTTACTCAAAATATTTGTATATTATTTATGTTGTAAATGTTGTTTTAAAAGACCTATCCTCATGTTTTTTAAAATTAATTTAAGAATATCTTACCTGTATTGAGTTAATAACTTCATATTACTTTTGTAATTAATAGCAAGTTATCCTTTTTGTGTTTCACAAAAAGTGCTATTGTAGGCAATGATTAAAACATATGAACATCATTGTAAAAATAAAAAGTAAACTAATAATTTTAGGTTAGCTTAAAACTGACAGATTGGAATAATTATTTTATTATCTCTCATGATAAACTAATATAAAAACACATCCAACTTCATTTTTCTAACAAAACAGAATATAATAAATGATACATTAAGTAAGGAAGATTCCTAGATTACTCAGTGTACTGTGTAGTAATGTACTCTGTATTGGACACTGTATTTACTATTACATAAACACGGTGATTTTAACATATGAAGGCCTTTTGTATTTGATCTATTACAACTTTTTCTCTAGTGAATATTGCAGATCCATAAAATTTCCAATCGGTGGTTCAGTACATAAATTACTACTGGTGAATTGGTGCTTCCAGGAATTTCAAAATATGCTATAGATCAACCATCTATAGCATGGTAAGTGGTACATACCATACCACTTAAAACGGCCTGCGCGAGAATCTTGCGCATGTTGGAGAATTCCCCTTCAACTTTCTCAACAGTTCTCACAAAACAGACTGTGGCAATCTCACAGTCTACGAGTTTACCAAGAAAACGTCTAGTGAACTCGAAGAAAAAAAGAGTCGTAGAGTGAAAAACGACTCTAATTAACGAAAAGGAAGGAGCTGTGTTGAGAGAGTGGGAACTGGACCTCTTACCCGCATATTTTTTTCTCTGTGTCGCACTGGTGTTCTTGGTATAAAGTTTCCTAAGACACTGACCGATACCAAATATATTTTTATTTTTATTTTAGTATGTTCAGTATAATTTTACAGTTTTATTCAAATATGAACTGATTATGATGGTGAAATCAGTTTTTTTAACGAGTAAGGTAAAAAATATTGTGTCATTGCTTTTTGGAAGTTCATTTTCATCATGTCAGTAAGACATTGCTAGCCGAGTAATCTAAAAATTAGTATTGCATAAATATTCCTAGGTAGATGCAAATTTTTGTATATACTTCTGCATGTCCTACATAATAGACACATAACTTTTTGAGTGAATCTCTAATTTTTTTTTTGATGAATTTAAATAGAAAATTCCTTGTAAAATAATGATTAATTCTAATTCCCAGGGTCAACAATTCAATTCAAAGTATTTTCTCTTTTACTTCTACTACGATAATGGCATAATTTACACGGTTGTCAAAAAAAATTTTTTTTTTTAGTTATCACAACACCCGGTTTTATATGTATTATTGAAAAGCAAACAAGAAATATATAGTTGTTTCTCTTATATTACAAAATATAGATGTTTCATTATTTTTAAATATGGAAGTTAAACATTATTAATGTAGTCAACACAACAATTAAATATCACTTTCTTTTATTGCAGAACAGTATCTCCAGTAATGTAGTACTAATTAATTAAATTATTTATAATTAAGTTATTCTTAATAATTAATTAACTATAGTGAGTAACTATAGTTAATATATAAAGTAACCGGTTAACTATAGAGAGTAACCGGTTATTAATCGATGTCGTCTTGATTATTAATCGGTTGTCGTAATCGTAATCGGTATCACGAAACAGACTGTGAAGCCATAAACAGATAAGATAAACATTAAGGACCGTAACCGATTTCAATAAACGATAACATTGCAACGTAACCGATTATTAATCGAATAAAATTTTCATAATCGAAGTTATTTAATCGATTATTTCTAATATTGTAATCGATTACGCCCATCACCAATTCAAAGAATTTTTGCATTTGATTTTGTGATTTAACTCGGTTCTAGGTTAATATGTATTGTTTACCGTACATGCTTTCGAAATAAAATGATAATTTTAACTAGAACAAATAGTGAATTTTGCTGTAGTATTAAGATACAGTATCAAAATGAAAACATTTTGATAATATTGTTATAGGGCAAAGTTTAATAATTAACAAAACCAACCTAACCTGAACTTTAACTTTTAAACTTAGCTTTGCTAGATGTTATGGTCTAGTAAAAGTTATAGTTCTAACAGGAGAAAAAATTAGTGAGGAGTTTTTTAAAGTGGTGTTTTACCTTTTTTTACAAGTACCACTTCTGTTTGTTGGTATTGGCTAACCATACCATAAAATGGCTCTTTATATTAGAATGTTTTGTGCTAAGAGTAACAACGTAAGACCATTACAATTGTTCAGTAACCTGAGATTCAAAGACATAATTTCAATTCAGCAAATAAAATTTCACAATAGCAGTGTTTATAAAAGTATTACACCTTTGAATGCAAAGCCTCAGTTAAATATTGATACTATTGGTTCAAACATTATTAAAGATGTTGTGTTATTTAAATATGAAAACCCCAGACAGTTTAAATTGTTGAACATATTTGGAACAACACAGTTTTTTTTCTGGGTATATTTATCACACTTTGCATATACTTCATTAAAAGATATACCAGTTAATAAAGATAAAGAGGCTCCATGGTGGAGGAAAATAAATTTAGGTGAAGAAAAATATAGAAATGGGTTAACTTTTGGAAGTTTTGCACTTGGTAAGTTTTCATTGTTTTTAATTTAATTGAGTAAACATTGTTACTTTCTATAATTGTGATTTATTTAGGTTTCATACTGAATTTAAAATAAAATATTTTTTCAGGTTGGCTTGTACTTGGTTGTGCATGGTACTACACATTAAGGTCTGTAAGATATCTTATCCTAAAAAAAGGGGCAAAATCTGTATCTATAGTAACCTATACTCCATTTGGAAGAAACCGTGTTATGGATGTACCACTTAACAAGGTATATTTTTGACAGACATTTTTATAATTTTTATCTTCATGTTAAGTTTATTAAGATTTTAAATAAGATTTTTTTTGGTAGGCGTACCTAAAACAAATTAAAGTTTAAGACAGTTAAAATTTAATGTCATTTGGGGACTTGGTGGTCGATGTGACTAAAGTGTGTCAGTTAGCTGCGTCTCTGAACTGCGCACCTAAAGGTTCTTAGTTCGAGCCACAGTTGCTCCTGTTGCTTTTCCCTTACCATTAACACTGATCCCTCGACATCATTTGTGTAACTGGCATAAAGTATGGACATTAAGCAGCAAAATAAAAAAAAATATAATTTCGTTTTACAGTATTCATAAATATATTTAATTCAAGAACGTTATATCATTGGCATCTAACATTATTTTATTTCAACTTTGATACAGACCAAAGATATAATAACCTTACATACTTGTTGGTAAAGTGGAATATATGGAAGTGCTTTTCATACCTTTCCATTTCTGTAACATTTTATATTTATTATATCCTGTCCTAGTCTTAGTGTACACTATATTCATATTTCAATTTTTAAATATTTTAAGTTAAAACAGTAATAGCCTTTCATATTCTATAGTTATCAGACATTATATGATGGAAGACAGTAAAGAGGATTTTTTTTGTTAACAATTATACTTTATTCCAGGTAGACTAATGAGGATGAGAACGGAGACTAATAGGGGTATATCTATAGTAGTGTGACCAAAGATACCTAATATTTTTTTTCTAAAACTAATAATTATAAACACTGTAAATTGTTAAAATTCTTTCAACAGACACTGAAAAAATTTTTAACCTTGCAAATTTTTGATCTGATTTTTTTTCTTTTTTTAGTCAAAATTTGCATAGTAATAACACAATAA
This sequence comes from Callitettix versicolor, assembly GCA_022606455.1. Lineage (NCBI taxonomy): Eukaryota > Metazoa > Arthropoda > Insecta > Hemiptera > Cercopidae > Callitettix > Callitettix versicolor. The sequence goes on from CM040187.1 coordinate 7,823,802, forward strand.
ATCTGTTTTGAAAAAATACAAAACTACAAAACTATGTTAGTTTTAATTTTGCATGTTTTAAATATACATACAATGCACTTTTGTTACATTTGTACTTTGAACTAAAAGTTTTAAATTACCTTAGGCTACTTCGAGCTATCATTCTTTTGCAGTGAATAGCTTGATCTAAGATATCAATTGTAGGCAGTCTATCTAGATGAATTGTTAATCTACCAAGGACTTAAATTTCAAAAAATCTGACATAAAAGTGTAAGTGTGAGCACATCAGTTAATGTGTGCATATGTAAGCACTTCAGTATATGTGTGTATTAAAAGTTTAATATTATTGCTAAAACATTTTTTACTACTTTAAATCTAACCCATATTGGATATGCATGGGATTTCAAAAAACTATTGTCAATATTCAAGTGCTAAACAAAATTATTTTGTTCTAGAGTAATACTGAAGTAGGAAATCAAGTGGTTAATTAAATTCCTTATTTACATTATTGATATATATAAATAGGTATATATAGAAAAAGATATATATATTATTGGCTTCAAAAAAATACATATATTATATTACTTCAAAATAATTAATTGTACTTATTCATTTTTAGATTAGTGCCAAAGAAAGCAGAGAAAATGCAAAGGTGCATCTACCTCTGAAAGTTAAAAATATAAGATTTCATTATATCTTGGATATGAATGGTGAATTCTTAAATCCTAAATTGTTTGACTTCACTGCAGGACTGAAACGAAACCTGAAGTAAAATGTACATTTTATATAGGTTAAAGAAAGAATTACGTTAATGTATATTATTAAACGTTTTTAGAAAGAAAGTGGTACAAATTTATGTATTCCTGTTTTAATACTGAAACAAATAAATTTAGACTGACACGAAAAAACAAAATAACTTTAATTTATTTGATTTAATAACAAGATTTACCATACACAACTATTATAATAATGATACTGATTCAAACATTTCAGTTTACATTTGATTGTGATTAATAAAACAAACAAAAAATTTAAATACAAACACAAGAATTAAGTTCAAGTATGTTAACTTCTGTTAACAGACACTTCTAAATACCGGACTCTTCTTCATAACGGATACATTTGTATTCCCTGACTGAAAGAATAGACTTAAATGAACTTTAAATACTAGGTATTATCAAAAACAGACACAGGCATTAGATCAGTTAATCTATTAGTTAATGATTTTCCATGGACTTGGAAGTTCTTAATACTGGACAACGGAGCTTACTGTGTCAGCTTTTTTTTGAAAATTGGTGACATATGAAAGCAAACAAATCTTCTGTTCAGTTTTCTTGGCTAGAAATGACAAGTTTGGGAAGAACACATGTTGCATAAGGAAAGTAGACATGATGTTGCATGTATGAGTGGCACAAAAGTGGTGAAGGAATAATTCTTGCACAGTTTTTTTGTGACAGTATCAAAAAAACTATGATTGTCTCATGTCACCCGAAGCTTAAATGCTTTAAAGACTAAATAAGACTAGTTTTCCATGTAGTTTCAGCATAATTCCAGCAAGGAGAAATAAATTTATGCGCTTTGTTGACTCGTTATAGAGGGACAAGTCAGTATGAAGCTGATCATTCATATGTACAATGTGTTTAAACTGTCTCACAATCGAAACAGAATTGCCTACTTTACCAGACCAGTCATCAGCAAGCACATGGTACCAAACAGACAGACATGGTGGTCCGTTATGCTGAGGTTGCGTTTGAGAGGGTTGTTGCACTGTTCTTGCAAATAAAAAAACATTTAGCTTAAGAAATTGTATTTTTATTTAAGATTTGTGTCAGGAAAGGAAAACAGGTCCATATTTGTAGGCTTACTGTCTTAAAAAATATTTGCATTATTATCACAAAAAATCCATTTAACATTTTTTTATAGTAATCAGCTAGCCTGTGTACAAAAGGCTGTAACTGTATTCCTCCCTATAGCGGACACTTTTCAACAACGGACATTTTATATGGTCTGAGCTGTGTCAGTTGGGAAATTTCACTGTATAAGTTCATCTTATAATCCATTTTATGTCTTATTATTTATTGTCATGAATGTGGAATAATGATTATTGGATCCCTCAGCGATTATAATTACTTATCAATAATTTGTATGAATTACACATGGAAATAGCAAAATTTAAGCTAACAATGTATCACTTCTGGTTGTTTATGCTGTTGGCCTAGATTCAGGATAACATAAATCTTAACTAATCATATATTTTCTGGACTCATTATAGTCTAGCTAATTTGGATCATGGCTTGATTGAGTTGGCACCCCATTCAAAATTTACAACTGATATTGAAAGAATCAAAATTTAATTATTTTGAAAGATATTTAATAGTTAGATTAGATCAATAAATAAATAAAATTAAAAAAATCACTGCCTTTAATTACTGATTTTATTTCTCCAATTAGTAGCATTTTCTTATTAAAGCTTGTATATGCTGAAATTGCTGTAAATGATAATTCTTCTTTTATATTATCACTTTTGAAATATAATTTTCACTTTTATTAAAACATTCTACTTGAACATTCTCTTTATGACTGACATTCGGTGTCATCCAAGAGCTACTTTACTCAAATAACCTTTCCTCTCCAGATGGGATATCCAAAATTTCTTGTATTTTCCTGCTGGTTTCTTTGAGTAGAATATTGGGCAAATTTTTCATATTTTTGTGATTTACATTGGGTACTGCAGTTAAAACTGGTGATAAAATAAATTGGAATACCGAAGATAGGTTATTTTTGCAATAACTGCCATCGCTATCACGCAGGCCAGTAATTTAATCATAGGTAGACTACTTTGTTTGAATAGAGAAAAAAGAGATAGAATAAATATTAAATAAAATAATGGTAGGATTACATGTTTTAAATGAATAAATAAAGTCAAATATTGTTTATATGCTGGTAGTAATAATTTTAAAATATGTATTTGTAACATTTGGCGCAAAGAATATAAAATGTACAAGGCCAATACTGATGTCACAATCAACATGTGTCATTTTTTGATAGGAGCATCAGTTTAAAAATTGTTAACTCAAGCAGTGAGATGCAACATAGTAGTGGAAAAAACAAAATTTTGTAATAATACAGTACTGAAATTCATAGAGTTAGTTTATTTTCATGAAACAATTTAAGTGTAAATTGTAAACAAATAATTAATTAGTTACTGAAAAACTTAGATGACAGAATTACTGATACAAGGTAATATCCATCTTTTATTTTGAACTATACTAGAAAAAAACAGTTTGAGAAAACTTTTTCTATATCATAAAAAAGTAGTATTAAGAAATTTTTAAAGTATATAAAATTAATTGGTTCAAACTCTATATGTTTTTGTGATAGCATAAAAGCTAAGGTATAAACAGTTAAACATTTAATTTCTATTGTTATTGTATTAGCTTATATAATTGAATGAATGGCAATTTTAGTGTAAAAGTGATTGCAGTTGTGAATTTGAAATCCAAATATATCTGAGATGAACCAGAAACTCCGAGGTTAAGAGTCCTCAAATAAGTTCAATTACCAAATTTAATTTTATTGTATTAAAATACTTCTGAAAATAAAATTCAACTGAGACTCATTCATTAATATTGAAGTGAATTAAAATCATGTAAATTAAATTGAAATATTAAATCTTGGAGCTTGTCCTAAAATAAAAATTTTGTAATCTTTAAAAATAAAATATCATTGTCTTAAAGTTATTATGTTTAAGTTAAAGTTCCGTATCTGAAATAGCCAAATTATACTGTTATGGTTTAAAAATCACATAAAATTCACAAATTTTTATAATGTTTTGTTAAATAAAACTCTTTATTTAACAATCTTGTAGAGTTGACTCTTTAGTGGCATGAATTTGTGATATAGTTTTTCTGCCAAAGTCCACTACGTACTAGTACTATTCGTTTAAATTTTTGTAGACTTTGTGTGCATTATTATTTCTTGCTGTATCTTTGTCACAAGCAAAACAAATAAAATATGTCTATTTGGTCTCAAGTATGCCTGACTGATAACTGGCATGTTTTCTTATGGTCAGGAAATGCGGCTGTTGATCATGACTCATTTTGATTAAAGTGGTATGTCAGTGGGAGTTTTCTAAATTCTTAGGAGCAATCCATATTCTGCCCAAGCACTCATAAACATACTCTAAGTTCTATCATACACCTTTCAAGAGATGCCTGTCTTTCACTGGATCAAGATGAAATGTTGTTGCACAGCTGGCCAAATGATTGGCTCCTTGTATTATTACAGTGACTGGGTATCCGTCTGTTAAAAGCTAATGTTTTTCTGCAATAATCTTGTCAACATGTCATGTATTTTTTCAATGCTGGTACTCAGTTGGAAGCTGACTTTTTAAGATCCAAACATAAACTAAAAACACTTATAAATTGCTGTGCAAGTCTATCTGTCAGTAGTGCACCTATATTAAATTACATGGAGCTTTGTTATTTTTATAACATATATGTATGTGGTTGTATACATAAAAATACATAATTTTATAAGAGTCTTTGTAATGGCCCAAACCTGAGAAAAATATAGGTGACATCAAAAGATATTTAGAGACAGTTAAGGGGTAAAATATTTTTTCGTTTTGTAAATGATATCCTATCATTTGACACTAATAGTGACACTTATTCCAAATATATATAGTTTTTGCATATGTAGAGAACACCTCTTGAATAGTTTGTGTTCATGTAGACCCTCTGATTTTACACGTTAAGTTAAATAAATTTTTTTGAGATTTTTTTATAATTGAATATTTCTGTTATGAAAACCATGTTTTAAAAAATTCGTAAACAACTTTAGAAGGGTTTTCACATGCTGCTTGACCTTGTGTAGTGTAGGTAAAATTAGATGGAATATGATTCAAAAGATATTTTTAAGGTTGAGCATCAAATATGTTTCAAAAAGAATATAGAATTCATACACTACAAACATTACAGTGAACACAGGTCTTCAGGTGACACGAAAGTCAGCTGATCCATTCTTAAGACAGTTTTATAAAATGAAACATTCAAATTTACATTTCAACTGTAGATACTAATTTACACTAACAAGGAAAAAGGCACATTAGGACCTATTTATTAACTAGAGGCCTGTGTGCTGCAGCCCAACCCCTACAGGCTAACACAGGAGTTCTCAACGGGGTCTAGGTAGACTCCTTGGGGGTGGGGTCGATGAAATAAATTCCGTTTTTAATCCCTTAATGTGCAATTCATAAAAAATGAAAACGGTAAAAAATCATTTTTTTTATTTGCAAATATTTTTTTTTTTTCTTTGTGTTCTCACTTAGCTATGTGTATGCCGTCGTACTGCCACACAGCATTGGTTTTTATTTAAATTTCTGCTTCTATAAACATAATTATATCTTTAATGTATATCAAGAAATACAAATTATTTAAAAAAAATTGTATTACTGAATTGCTCCTAATAAAAGCTTCATTTGTGGTGATATTTGTGCAACACATTGTAAACATATAAGGGGGGGGTTCTACGGAATAAAAAAAATTTATTTAGGGGGTTGAAAAAAAAGTTTTGGGAGCTACTGGGATAAAGTATAATTATAATGAGCTGTAGCTCGGATAATCAAATTATTATAATTAGCAGTAGTATAAACAACAGATGAGGTGAAAGACAAATTGATGTTTTGTGTTGCAAGGATTGTTTTAACACTTCATACATCATAATATGTTTATAGTTCTCGAGGTATGTCAAAATTTGTAAGGAACAATGATAGTTTTTAAATATGTATATTTGTGTTTTCTCCGTAACTCATTACAGTTTTGATAGAATTTTTGGAATGAGGACTCATTTGATGTGGCGATGTTTTAAGATTGTGTATATCATTATTTGACTATTAGTTCTCGAGAAATATGTGAATAGTAATTTTCATTTTATAATTATAGGAAAGATTGTAAGGCTGTTTGAAACTTAGAAAAATGGCAAACTCTAGGGTGAATACTACTTTTGTTGTCTGGTCCAAGATCACCTCCACTTATGTTTTATTTCCAGCTGATACGAGGTTTGTCCAATAAATACGCGAACTAAGATCATAAAAACTTTATTTTACAAAATTTCATGTCCCCTTCAAAATATTCTCCATTCACTGCTATGCACTTATCCCATCTTCTTTTCCACTCTTCAAAGCACCCTTGGAAGTCCTCGGAAGTCAGGCTTTTCAGTCTCCTCGTCGTTTCTTGTTTTATTGTGTCCACATCTTCCCAATGCTGTCCCCTCATCACATTTTTGCATTTAGGGAATAGAAAAAAGTCGCAGGGGGCGAGGTCCGGTGAATAAGGGGGATGATCAAGGATAGTGATTGAATTTTTAGCCAGAAACTGGCGAACAATCAAAGCCGAATGTGCGGGTGCATTGTCTTGATGAAGAATCCATCCATCGTTTTGAGTCAAATGTGGTCGCACACGACGCACTCGATCTCTCAAACGCTTGAGAACGTTAAGATAGAACTCAGAATTTACCGTTTTTTCCTCAGGAAGGAATTCATGACGAACAACACCTTTGATATCAAAGAAAACCAGGAGCATGACTTTGATTTTTGATCGGCTTTTCCTTGATTTTTTTGTTCGAGCTTCACCTGTTGCTTTCCACTCCATGCTTTGCGATTTCGATTCGGGGTCATACTCGAAAAACCACGATTCATCACCAGTGATAACCCTATTTAAGAATCCAACATCATTTTCCATGGAATTTTTCCAGTCAGTAACACATTCGACTCTTCTCAACTTTTTATGCGGAGTCAGCAGTTTTGGCACGATTTTCGCACAAACCTTTCTTAAGCCCAAATGCTCGGTTAAGATTGTGTGCACTGTTGATTTTCCTAAATTTAGTTCTTCAGCTATCATTCGGACAGTTTTTCGGCGATCAGTAGGACAAGACGCCGCACACGATCAATGTTTTCATGCACACAAGAGGTTGAAGGTCGTCCAATTCTTGCATCATCCGTGGCGTTTTCTTGACCTTCTTTAAAGCGCTTAATCCACTTGAAAATGGCTGTTTTCTTCATAGCATTATCACCATAAACAACTCTCAACATCTTAGCAATTTCTTGGTAATTTTTACCAAGCTTTACCAAAAACTTGATGTTAATTCGTTGTTCAGTGAATTGGTCAATTTCCATATCGACGAACAAAAAAATAATGCAAAACTAAAAATAACTCTACTCGCAAGATCCGCACAGCGTAATGTTCTGCCAAGCACTGACGGCTCATTATGTCCCAGACAACACGTGAGGCCAGTGGGCGTGGCTTAACTCTCCGTAATGGCCACCATATTCGACCAGTTCGCGTATTTATTGGACAAACCTCGTACAATTACAAAATACAGGTAAATAAAGCAATTTTTTACAAATTCACATTAAAATTTATTATAATTTCCAATCAGTTGATTCTCTGCAATATAAACAACCACAGACTATTTACAAATGCATTGCAATATAGTAATTAATTGTAAATAAATTTATCAGTATACATTTCAAAGCATGTACCATTTATGTTTCTATGCAAGTATGAATATATTGCTGTGAGTATGCTTTAAATTAAATTAATTATATTTTCAAGTCTTTCTGATAACATAGATCAAGAAATTATAACAAAAATTATTTTTAGACTAGGGTATAAAAAGAAAAAAAATACACAAATTAATAATTGTACTAATATCTACCATATGGAATTTTGGAGATAGTTTTAGCTATATTAATTTATCACATACTAAAACTGAAGAAAATGTATGTGTCAATATATCACTTAAAAACATGTAGGCCTAATTCTTTGGTTAAAATTTTTTAAATGACTTGATAATACTTTTTAACATTTTTTCCTTTAACTAATCAAGTGAATGGAAAATGCTGCCAAGATAATGGTTTTTCATTTTAGTTTTAGAAATATTATTAAAACAACAGACCAATTTTCTTTAAACTTCAAGATTTAATAAGATAAAAAAGTAACATTTTAAAAAAATGTGAGACAATTATAATAAGCTTAAATCGTTGTCATTTGCTAAACAAACATTTTCGAGGAAAATGTAATAAAAAAACTGTCATACAAATAAAATAGTGTCACTATCATATTTAGTCTATAATTTTGTTTGATAAAAACAGCATTATTTGATTTGATTTTTTACATGAAATAGATACTTTCAATATTACAACAAGTTGATAAGAATTATATAACCCTACAAGTGGTGAACATTGCAAATTGCAACTACTGTGGCAGAGTCATGACACGCAATACATAAACAAGTGTTCTGAAATCCTTTGATTCCTTTACAACCAATCAACACAAATGCAGATGGATTTAGTAAACTGATCAATCTTTCAGTATTGATATAATTTTGTTTAGGTTTTTATGTTCTTGCTGACTATAGTTCAAACAAAAGGTCATGCTATATTACCTCTACACATCATGTGGTTGTTGACTGCTCAGTTTGTGCAGGTACTTTGCCTGTTTAGTGGTTGTGGTAATAACAAATGGATTGTGATGAGCTACCATTTTTTTTTTTTTTTTTTTTTTTGGTGATAGAAAAATTAATTTTTAGGTTGATATTTTCAGTCAGTCATGATGATGATACTTTAGCTGAAGGTCAGGAAATATGTGACAATATTTTTTTATAAAAGCCTAAAAATGATTCTGAATTTGAAAATAAAAACCAAGACACTGATCCTTTGCCTACATCTAGTGACGTCTGAAGTGTTTATTGAAAATTTTTTCTGATTCTCATCTTCCACTTTTTATTGAAATATCCAACTGAAATGGTTAAGGATCTTTTCCCTCTGATCCAGAGTGAAATATTCACTGTACAAAAGGCTAGAATAATAAATTGTCCACCAAAAATACGCTGCCTATACATTATACCAATTTTATTTGGAATTTCTTAGAGAGGGAGACTAACAATATAAGTCTGTTTTTATAATAACATAATTTCTATACAAGAATTCTGGTAAATTGGCATTTTTTTAGACTTAGAAACTGGGTCAATATTTCTGTTCAGGACCTGAAAAAATATATTTAAAAAAATATTAGTTAGAAAAGTGGGAAATGATGACAAAAACAATATTGTCGACTATTGGTTTGTTAAAAGATTATTTACATTTTACATTTCTTCTTTCCAAATACAATGTCTCTAAAAAAAATCCACCTTATTTGTTCATTATTTAGGATCAACTCAACACCTAGGACGCTGCTTAAGGTCAACAAGGGCAGCCATTCAATAAAGAGTTTGATTATTTTCACAAAGTTAACCCTTTAATGGGCCTTATGATCAATGGAAAACATAATCAATCAAAACATTTCAAAAGACAAAAGTCTCATAAGCATACAAAATATACATTTTTATTTAGTTTATACCTAAAAAATTGTATTTTTGTGATAAAAACGTTTGAAGTTTGATAGTGAAACCAGATAAATAATCGATGTCTTTGTATACAGGAAGGGATTTTTTTGCTGAAGGTGATAATCCTTCTATAAAAAAGATTATACTGATCCGTCACTTGCAAGGTTAATCTGTTCTGTCTGAAAATATGAAGCTGACAAACGCAGACTAACAAGAAGATGAAATATATAACAATGGTTAAATAAAAAAAATTGTTACAGTAGACTAATGAAGAGATTTTTAAATGTATACTGATAAGAAAAGAAAACAGGCTCTAAATTGTAGGAGCAAATTATCTTAACTTTTGATATAAACAATTTGATAGCATAGTATCAACAATTAGTTTAGCAAATGAACAGGTTATTAACGTAGCTAATGGACGAAGTTTTGATTTTTGGGGACGGTGCAAATTTAAAGCAAGTGCAAAAACTATGTTACTTCCACTAAATTGTCTTAGAATTACTTCACAATATAGAACAGAAATTTAAAATTTCAAATGTTGTCCCCGTTTGTTTTTTATAAGATTGTAACTGAGGATTGTCGTCTGACAATACTTACAATAACTTATCACAATAGTTTTGTTTCTTTGCGTAGATTCAACGCAATGAGACCACAACAACCTTCTTAACCTACAGATTTAAAATTCAGTAACTATAATAAAATAAAAAAGATTAAATTTATAAGTGAAACAAAGTTTTGTAGTTGGTGAAATGACAGTTTTACTCAAAACATTTATATTCCAAAGTTTTCAAGTAATTTGTAATCAAGATATTTATTTGTAATCAAGATCAATATTTGGATGATTTTAGATTAATTGTTTTATCATTACCAGTAAATCAGTTAAATGAACCAAATTTTTGTTGAAGAAAAGAAGTTGTATGTTATAAAATATTTAAAACAGTAGTTAGTATATTTTGGTTTAACGCATTGCCTTTTTTACATTCTATTTGACGGTAAAAAGAATATTACATTATTTAGTCTATAAAGCTAATTAGTTATTTATAATATAGTTATAAACATATTACTGTATTTCATCAATTCTAAGACACATTGTAATTTTACAGACAATTTTTAAGGAACATTACAAAGTAACAAATAAAAAAAAATCAAACTTAATAAATATATCCTACTGTACTTACTTGAAAATACAATGGTCAAACACTGAAATGTACTAAAGTAAACCTTGGGATTATGATACCAGGTACTAGGTAGTTATTAAGGTTTCATCAACAATGTAACCTTAATAACCTGTATATTTTAATACAGTTCTATAACTTTAATTAGTTTCACCACTTTCAAAGTTAAACGCTTTATCACTGCTTGAATAGTAATTATCAGAATTTCCCTATTAAATACCGCCTTCTGAAGCATCCAGTACATTAGTTATACAACACTTCTTGAAAGACCATTGCACTAAATCCACTGACTGAAGCTGGCTAGTCATTCCCTTTGTAATCGCTACCAAATCACAATTTTTATTTCTTCAAATGTACATATGCATCAATGACTAGCATGCTATTGTGGTTCCATAGGGCCACCTTTTCCAAATGATACTGACCCAGCTGTTCATCATATCTGGTGTTATTGATTGTGTGGCACATCAAAATAAAGGCATTTCATCCGCATTGCCAATTTGGTTAAGTACATGGTTACGCATCTTATGAACTTCAACAATATGACGTTGGAAGCTTGCAAGTTTTACTTCAAAAATAACCGGTAGTTTTTAACAAATGGAAATTTGACACTGTCCAGATAGACCTTGACAATGCATAAACCTATCACAAGAAACTCTTGTAGCCTTAAATAAATTTATCCTGTAATATGTTGCTACTTCCACTGCTTTCAGATGGATCTTGTAACGCATTACTGGTAGATATTTTTCTAGCATCAATTACAAATTGTACAATGGCTTCATCCATAGCAGGATAGCATCCACTTTTAAGTCCAACAAAACATTTTAATATAACTTTACATGCAAAAATTGAATTTTTGACCTTGCACCACATATGAATATTTGCTTTACTTATTGTTAATTCTCGTTCTGCAGCTCTGTTTCCATTTTGTTCAGTGAATAAAATAACTATGTTTTTTGCTACACCATAATGTACTATCTTTGACGACATTTTTTTATTGTATTTTTTAACAACCTAATTATCACCAAAAATAATACAAGTTTAAATAAAAAACACTGGATACAACATAAGATTCAAATGAAAACACTCATTATTCACTGGCAACTGCAAACAATATGACAGAATTGTAGAATATAGGAGGGGTGCCATGGTCAATACCTTGCAGCTATGCTACGCCAAAAACAGTTAATTTGTTCTACTGTTTAATTAACAAGGGTTTATTTCTTGGAATACCAAAATAGAAATATTTTTGGATTGCCTAGCATCACCTTTGATATATCAAATGTGAGCCCCCACCCATTTTAAGACACACCTCATTTTTTTTATTATCAGCATAGGAAAAAATATACATCTTAGAATCGATGAAATACAATATAATTTCTGTACAAAATATTTTAATCCTAAGAATAGGATACTACATATATTAATTAACAAACTAATTTGTTATTTGCAACAAATTAACAAAAATTTTATTAGACAATTTTATAATCTAAATGAAATCTATTGAAGTTGATAAAGAGATCATAATAATGGTTCTTATTAAATAATACAAATTAATTTATATTCGGTTCTTACTAAAATTGTGTTTATTTTATAAACATATAATTTTATACTGATTTAATTTAGTTTCCCATAACAGTTAATGTCCAAATATTTTTTAATGGATGTTTCTAAAAAAATATTAACTAGCCTATAAACTAAAATGACATAAAAACTTAGAAAAAGTAACATTAGTGAAAGGTATTTAAATCTGCCTGTCAAATCACCAACAGAAATGGAAAACAAAGTGTTTGGCACATTAATATAAAGGCAAGAGATAAATGCATTAAGTAACATAACAATCACATATCAACAAATCATACAGTAGCTACATGTTTGAAAGTCAATGAACTTATCACCTTTACATAGAGGGACATAACTTAAGACTTTTTATTGACTCAAATGGATGATTTCCAACATTTTGGAACAATTGAGCACCATGGAAGGAATGACAATTTTCATTGATAGTCATGAAAAAATAATCCTACTAAGTTTCACGCATCTTATGGAGAAACCAGAATTTTGACTTATATCACACACTATTTCTACTTAGTCTATTTATAAATATATTTGGCAATTCATTCCTAAAATTGGCATGACTTTTCAACACTAACGAGTTTTAATTATAATATACTCCAAATACACAAATCCATTTAAAGAATTAAATTTCAATAATTATTTTTTAAGTTAATTATAACAAAAATTTGGAATCTAATAGTTTTAATATACCTTTGTTTTTACTGTTATATTGAAAAATATACACTTTCAATTATATGACGTTCTAATAGGATTTTTCAAAAGTTTTTGAACTCTAAACTGTTATTCCTCCTAAACAAAACTGTTAACTATCTACTTAATATAATGCAACAAGATATTTGTCTTTATTCATATCTAAAATAAATAGCAAGGCCTAAGAATCCCTTACTTTTAAATTTTCTGAAAACAAGTAAATGTCATGTTTGCTGGTACATTCTTCAAACTCGCATCAGACACCCTGTTTACAAACCGCTTTCAAGTAATAAAAAAAAAACACAGTTAATACAAAAGGGACAGTCTGAAAGTTTTAACAATTTGAGCTATTTGTTTGTAAAAGAGTTGTAGTATCCTCAGGTTTTTATTCCTGGATTTCTTCCTTCTTGAAGTAAGTTTACTCCATCTACACTGAAGATAGATACATCTGTAAAAAATATCAAATGTACATCATTATAGTAGGTGATAAGCCATTAATTATAATTAATGACAGATTAATTAATTAAGATTACTGAGCAAAAATTTTATTAAATAAAAAAAACTGAGAAATTAATTATAATTAATGACAGATTAATTAATTAAGATTACTGAGCAAAAATTTTATTAAATAAAAAAAAAATTAAGAAATCAGATAATTAGATTTTGCCCAAATTTCGGTTACAATGAAGATTTGTAATTCAGATTATTTTCCAGAATTTAAATAAAGGAAATTTATGGTTTGGATATAACTTACAAAATATAAAAATAAATACCATCTGCTTCTGACGTTTTGATTTTTTTCAGTTCAGTGTTGAACCATAAATTTCTCTAATTTCAAATCCAATAAATTGAATTATATTCATGAAAAAAATTCAACAAAATATAATACGAAAATAAGAATTAAATCCTAGACTTTACTTGAGTAGACCCTCAGTTAACGGACATCAGATTATCGGAAATAAAATCTGCATTTACAGCAGTTGTTTGGAAGTTGAAAAGTTCGTAACTGGAAAAGCATGATATTTAAACAAAATTTAAACAATGCATTTGTAAAAAAAGAAATGATTTATGGCATATAATTTATTTGGAGGAGGCCATGTTTTAAAAACTATATTTATATTGTGATAAATATTACAATACAGTAACCCCTCAAGATCTGTAACCGCTTTATACTACATGTAGACATATATGTACCCATATTTATATAAAGCAGAACCATACATATAAAATGACACTTAAAAAATTATTGTCATAGTTTAAATCTCAAAGATTATACCTAATAATTGTTTACTGATTCTTAACATAAATAAACTTCCTTTAAAAATAAGGTAAGATACTGAAATTGTATTGATGAGTAGGTATACAGACAGTGTTAACACTGGTTTTTTTCTTTCTATTTCTCTGTTTGTTATCATATGTCACTGGGCACAGAAGGAAACAAGCTCGTCAGTCAGCCTAAAAAACCAACACTTTTCAACAAGCACTGAACACAGCTATTTCTCTCTATAATGATTGATGAGACTCTATGAAGACACTACACAAAATAATTAAATCTTTTAGCTTAACATTTCGAAATATTGTTGTTAAACTTGAATAAAGAAAAATAAAAAAGTACCTCCTGTCAATCATTTTAAAAGTTCATATTTTTTTCTAATTTTGGTTCCTGGACCTATTTTCATAACTTCGAACGTCAGTTGTTCGTACATAGAGGATTTATTGCGGATTAAGTAGAGGACAGGCTGTGAAAACTGTAGGTTAGACACAGTTTAAACCAGTAAAAAAACATATATTAAAATTGAAATTTATTTTCTTTTTATGAATATTGTAATTAATATTCTACCTCTATAGTCTTTGAGACTTTTTATAACACCCTTTTACTTTTACTGAATTACAGAAATAAATGCATTATCAAAAGTGCACTGAACAGAACTTTGCAGTGGAGGGGGAATATGCTTGTGTGTTTACAAAGCTTATTTCTCTTTTTTCTGCATTTTATTATTTGTTTGCAATTTTGTTTTTTTTAACCTTGATTACCAGAAGTTTTTCATATCCATCATAAATTTAGGCAGTTGAACTATCTAGCTGGGTGATCGCCCCGCAATTCGAGCACTTGGTGTCATTTGTGCATCCATCACTGCTATGACCTTTACTTCCACACTGGCCACATACCTCGGCTTTGTACAAGAAGAACTCATATGTCCAAGCACTGACATTTGAAGCAACGCCATGAGGTTCGGAACATATGGTCGCACTGGAAAGCCGTTGGTATCCGGCATAAATAAATTCAGGTAGTGTAGGTTTCCCAAAGGTTAGTATCAACGAGGGAGTTGATACCTTCTGCCCATTTATGCTGCGCATTATGCGTGTCACGTCAATCACGGACTCCGATGCTAGTTCCGTTTTTATCTCTCGAGACTTACATGTAAAAGATCTCTACATGTAATAACCCCTTCGCTGAGTTCAAAGACCTGTGGGGTACCACAGATACCTTGACCAGGTCGAAGAAGGAGGTCATTTTCATCAACGAGCGGCTCTGTTTCTCATTTTAGTTTCCACTAATAATGTTCCATTCTGTAACTTCTTAATAGAAGCTTCAGAACCTGCTCTACCGAAATCGCCTTATGTATAAGGAAGGGCGACGTCTTTGACAGATCTGCCCTTCCTCCTGGTTGCTAAACACTAAAAATTTTGGAGTTGGTAGTTCTGAAATTAAAGCTACCAACGATTCTACATCATGATTAACTGAACTGGTAGACTCATCAGATACAGTTGAATGATGTCTCTTCAACGAAATTTTGGCGTTTTTGTTATTTCATCCATAGTTTGTTTTACCGAGCAATTCATGAAGCGAAGATGTTTCAACAACTGGCACAGGGTGCACCCAGACGACCACCAGCACCCCAGGATACTCGAACTAAAGCAAGAATCCCAATAAAAAAAAAAAAAAAAAAAAAAAATTGGGGGGGACACTCCAAATATCCTGGAGCCGAAATACATGGTCTGTCAGCACTCCAGAATATTTTAGAATGGGTTCCAGTACACAGTTACGGTTCCCCAAACCCAAGTACCACTGGCAGCCGCCCTCTATGAACTCACAGAATGCAACCACTTGTTTCGATAGACTCAGCTATGGGCTCCGACACCCATAACTCAACATTCATGTGCTTGCCAGAACGCCTATAGGCTGCTCGGTCCCAGAACTTATCCCATCAGAGGTCCTCGGCAGTGCTAGGCACACATCAGGTTCCACATACTTGGCCCGCCAAAGGAAACCAAGCAGTATCGCTTACTCCCAGACGTAACGGAACAAGTACAGCAAATCCCTAAATGTATGTGTGTGTGTAAGGTGTTTAAATCGTAAGTGTAGTGCTGTAAGTGTAAGTGTGTGTTAGACTCGGGTGTCGCGAGGTTCGTCTAGGTCCTCTCAGTAGGTGCAGCTAATCTGCACCCCTCATGGTGTGTATGTGTTTGTGTGAGAGAGTGTGTTTGTAGATGTTGTGTGTTGTGTGTATGTGGAGTCAATGAGTGAGAGTAGAATGAGCTAGAGGTATGGGTGGGGTCGCTAAGCCCATCAGCTGCTCACGTCAGCTGCCTCCGCCGGCATCAGGGGATATAAGCAGTCCATATAAGACTGATAATTAAGAGTCTGTTGTATTGTGGATAATGCAGAATTGGAATTTTTAAGGAAAAAGTATCACAAATTTTTTTTTTTTATGAATATTGTAATTAATATTCTACCTCTATAGTCTTTGAGACTTTTATAACACCCTTTTACTTTTACTGAATTACAGAAATAAATGCATTATCAAAAGTGCACTGAACAGAAATTTGCAGTGGAGGGGGAATATGCTTGTGTGTTTACAAAGCTTATTTCTTTTTTTCTGCATTTTATTATTTGTTTGCAAATTTTTTTTTTTAACCTTAATTACCAGAAGTTTTTCATATCCATCAGGATTTTTTTTTCAAGAAAACCGTTAAGGCATTATCATACATACGTCATGCTAAATGAAACATATATAAAAAGGAATTAACAAAATTTACTTATATATATATATATATATATATATATATATATATATAAATAAAACTACAACAAACTATATTTGTAAAAATAAATTTAACAAAATTTAAGTAGCAGGTATAACTATATTAATAATAAATACTTAAGAACTAAATAACAATTAATAATGAATAAGATTTAATAACAATTCGTAAAGGTATATAAAAACATAACAGAAATAAATTTATATAGATAAAATAAATAAATAATATAACACAAGAAATAACAACTATATAAATTAAATTTTATTTAGAACATTTAGACGATGAAGGAATTCAAGAACCTGATTTGATTTGTGGAGGTTTAGCAGTGGGACCTCCTTTAAGACTTTTTCCTATTTTTTTAACAGGTTTGTTTCCTGCAATGTTAGAAATTTTATTTTTTTCCCCAACTGATGGAGGAGCAGTATTCGCTTTCTTTTTTAAAAAATACTCAAGGCCAGGAGGGATCTTCTTGTCAACAGGCCTAAGTACCTGTGACTTTGACAGAAGAGGTTTTTTTTTTGTACAGCGTTTTTTGTAGTCTGACTTTATCGGTTAAAGTTTTTACTGTATCAGGACTATGTGAAACTGAAGAAACAGTCTTCTCTGGTGCAGAAGCAGGAGCAGGAGCAGAACCAGAGGAAAACAGGGCTAGCAGTTTAGCTATCTGATCAGTCAATGCTTTAACCGTTTTTGAGAGCTCGTTACAATTAGCACAGGATGACTGCTTAGAGCTTGATGAAGCAGTAGCAGCAGCAAGTGATTTGCCTTCCACTGGAGATTGGGGAACCTTAAAAACCTTTTTCGCATCTGAAAAGGATAGTTTATCCTTTGCCATTATTGTGAGGATAGCTTTTTCTTCCTTAAATTTAGGGCAGTTGAACTATCTAGCTGGGTGATCGCCCCGCAATTCGAGCACTTGGTGTCATTTGTGCATCCATCACTGCTATGACCTTTACTTCCACACTGGCCACATACCTCCGGCTTTGTACAAGAAGAACTCATATGTCCAAGCACTGACATTTGAAGCAACGCCAAGGGTTCGGAACATATGGTCGCACTGAAAGCCGTTGGTATCCGGCATAAATAAATTCAGGTAGTGTAGGTTTCCCAAAGGTTAGTATCAACGAGGAGTTGATACCTTCTGCCCATTTTATGCTGCGCGATTATGCGTGTCACGTCAATCACGGACTCCGATGCTAGTTCCGTTTTTATCTCCTCGAGACTTACATGTAAAGATCTCTACATGTAATAACCCCCTTCGCTGAGTTCAAAGACCTGTGGGGTACCACAGATACCTTGACCAGGTCGAAGAAGGAGGTCATTTTCATCAACGAATGCTCTGTTTCTCATTTTTAGTTTCCACTAATAATGTTCCATTCTGTAACTTCTTAATAGAAGCTTCAGAACCTGCTCTACCAAAATCGCCTTATGTATAAGGAAGGCGACGTCTTTGACAGATCTGCCCCTTCCTCCTGGTTGCTAAACACTAAAATTTTGGAGTTGGTAGTTCTGAAATTAAAGCTACCAACGATTCTACATCATGATTAACTGAACTGGTAGACTCATCAGATACAGTTGAATGATGTCTCTTCAACGAAATTTTGGCGTTTTTGTTATTTCATCCATAGTTTGTTTTACCGAGCAATTCATGAAGCGAAGATGTTTCGAACAACTGGCACAGGGTGCACCCAGGCGACCACCAGCACCCCAGGATACTCGAACTAAAGCAAGAATCCTAAAATAAAAAAAAAAAAAAAAAAAAAAAAAAAAAAAAAAAAAAAAATTGGGGACTTCAAATATCCTGGAGCCGAAATACATGGTCTGTCAGCACTCCAGAATATTTTAGGAATGGGTTCAGTACACAGTTACGGTTCCCAAACCCAAGTACCACTGGCAGCCGCCTCTATGAACTCACAGAATGCAACCACTTGTTTCGATAGACTCAGCTATGGGCTCCGACACCCATAACTCAACATTCATGTGCTTGCCAGAACGCCTATAGGCATCAGGGGATATAAGCAGTCCATATAAAACTGATAATTAAGAGTCTGTTGTATTGTGGATAATGCAGAATTGGAATTTTTAAGGAAAAAGTATCACAAATTTTGTTTAAGGTCTTGATGGTTTCATCTGAGACCTTTTAAATAACTTCATTCAACGTGAGAAGTTGTATACAATATTTTTAGTCTTGTAGTTTTAATTTTCAAAAATATTAATGTCCATATTATTTTTATGAGAAATTTTAGATGTAAACTAAAAATTATTAAAAAAAACAATACATCCAGTGTTATATTAATAAATTTTTTTTTAGAAATAATGCTAGCAGACTATTATAGTGTACCTTTTGTGCACTATCCTTATGCAATATATCAACTTTCTACCTTATAAGGCCTACATGAAAAACTAAAATTTAGTTCGTAAGACATTTCTTAACCTACAAGGAAAATTGAAGGTAGCACCACAGTTATGCGATTGCTGAAATAAACTTTGTTCTATGCTGCTTCAGATGTTATTTATTATAACGGAAAAATATTTTCAACTTATTAAGGAAGGTTTATTATTATCTGTTACCTTCAAATATAGAAATCTCTTTAAAATAATCAATTTTTTTTATATTCCAACTATTTTTTCAATGTTTGCTGTAACTGTTTTTCTATTATGAAGTACATTACAAAAACAAACACCTTTTAGGAATAATTTAAGATGACTCCCAACCTTTGAAGTTAAAAAAAAACAGCATAATAAACAGGGCATGTTTAACAGATCATCGGACAATACCTTAAAACTACAAGGGTTGTTTTTTTAAGTAAGGTCAGGTTTTAAATGGTGGTTTAAATTATGCGTGACAACACTAATGAGTATGCACTTGTACTCCCAGTATGCTTTGTACACAGGAAGACACCATTTGTAGCTGCTGTCTGCTTAAACACTGAGTAGTACAAGTTTACAATGTTTAAGAAAACTGTGAGATACAATGATACAATCAATGATCCAATTCTTTAGAAGAAACATAAGAGCTGCAGATATTCACAGTCAGATCTGTGAAGTTTATAGCAATAATACATTCAATCACTGTGAAGTTTACAGTGAAAGTGCATTCAGTCAATGAGAAGTTGTGGTGATAGTGTATTTAGTCACTGTGAAGTTTACGGTGAAAGTGCATTCAGTCAATGAGAAGTTGTGGTGATAGTGTATTTAGTCACTGTGAAGTTTACGGTGAAAGTGCATTCAGTCAATGAGAAGTTGTGGTGATAGTGTATTTAGTCACTGTGAAGTTTACGGTGAAAGTGCATTCAGTCAATGAGAAGTTGTGGCGATAGTGTATTCAGTCACTGTGAAGTTTACAGCAACAGTGCAATGAATTATAATAAAGTTAGGAAGTGTGTGAGAATGTTTCACAATATGTTCAAAGGGTTTTGCTTCACGATAATGCAAAACCACACGTTTATGCACAAAATCAGGGTCTAATTAGGTATTTTAGTTGGGAACAATTTGAACATTTGCCTTACAGTCCAAACTGGAGTTTTTTGGTGGCTTACAGTTTAGAATTACAGTCATGGAATGGTCATGCTACTAACAAATGCCTTAATGGCAGCAGATTTTGTTGAATGCAAAAGCTTGTTGAACGAAATAACAAATGTCTGAACAAATATGGACTTAAAGTATGTAAAAAAGCAGTATTAAGTGTGCAGAATCAGAAAAATAATATTTTTCTGATATTTGTAGTGGTTTTATTGTTATTAAAAATGAAATCTTGTTTTAAAAAACACCCCTCGTATATGTAGAGAGCAGCCAAATAGTTTCCTCACTACACACAATTGTACTGGTATTGTTTTTGAACAGAAGGATGTACTAAGACTTAATATGTTCACTTGGTTAAATTATGCAATTAAAATAAACCCGAGACCCATGAGGCTTAGTCACTGTGAATGCAATCTTTACTCTACCTTGATAACTTACCATCAGGCAACTCGTAAAGTTTCCTAGGAAGGTTGGAGAAATATTTGTGCCTCAGAGCTGCTTCAGCACCTATCCTGTTGTCAGGATCCAACTGAAACAAATGACAACAAATATAAAATCATGAATTTTGATAAAAACTGCACCACTAAATAATTAATATTTAAACATATAATACAGTAATAAATAATGTATCAATGCAACTATAATCTTCTTATTCCTTACTAGTCTTTAATTTTTTTTTAACATTCCTCAGACATACATAACATCATTTTTTCCCCTTCAATAACATTATAACAAGTGATGATTCTAACTAAAATTAGTGGAGGTTCTGCTATTCTGCTCCACATAATTTTTGGCCTCTGTTTTAAAATTCTGGAAAAGGAAACAAATATGTATATTAACATATTTGTTCAGAAACTTGATAAATTCCTAAAAGAACACACACACACACACACACACACACAATCTCTCTCTCCCCCCCTTCTCCCTCGTGACCTTGCATGTAGCTTGCTATGCATGCATGCATATAACAATCAAACAAACACACAGTTCCATATTCAGATTTTTGTATCTTTTTCATAAACTGGGGGATGGTTACTCACATTAAGTTTAAGGATAACTTATTGCACAGGTATAAAGAAATAATTGAAGAAATAAGGACTCAATATATTAAATGCCATCGATAACATCAAGTGGGAATTGATTTGGAGTACTGCAGTTTCACAGTGCCTAAACGTGAGCTACCACTGGTTATAACTAAGATCCAGGGTAGCTATTAACAGTTGTTCTTGTATATGATTTGTCTTAAGATTCTGTAGCACAAAAAGTTTTTTAAACGAAAAAGTCTTTAATTTGTAACAATTTGAAAAAGTCTGGCCTTTATAACAACCAGTATGAGTACACTGACTTACCTGAAGCAAGGCTGAAGCCATACTTTCTCCTTCGGGGATATCATATAGCCTAGGAAATGATAAACCTAACTTTTGACCTTTGTAAAAAACCAATTTGTGAGGTTTGTAGCCAGGAAACTGTGACACGCCTTCCCAGTCTTCTTCACACGGAGTACCCAGGATCTGTAACAGATTTTAAAATACTATTATATGTTGAAGACCTTCGGAATGGTTTATGAAAATTGTATGTAAAATACATTTTAATAATAACTATTCAGATGTGTAGCCATTGTCTTATAAAAATGTTAAATTTTTTGGCAAGTACACCCAACTTTGTACTACTTATAATTTGTCCAGTCTAAAGTTTATTGAGTATTTTAAATTAAATATTTAAAACACAGTCACACATAAAACAAACTACACTGGTGATCTAATTTCATCTTATTGAAAACAAGGGGTTTTATGAATGTAATGTTTACCGATTTCACAGACTTTAAGAAATATTTAGGACTGACTCATCTTTATTTATATACTCTAGAGCAGCAGTTCTCAATTGTTGGCCTAAGAGACAGTTTGACAGAACCACTAAATAGTTGCAAAAAATTACCATGTTTTAGAACAGGTAAATTAAGAATCTTGTCAACTACTTAGACAGTGTTTATAAATACCTCATGTGAACTAAGTGTGGTATCAAGACTGTTCTTCCAACTGTGAACTAAGTAGTAATACTGATGCTGTATTTCCTCAGCATTTAATAATGCTATACTCTACTACTGGCTTGACAGACATAATAAATTGTTTTTAAACAAAACAGGTTTTTCATCTACAAATGGGACAGTCAGCACTTTAATTTTATACAGAGTGGTCCGCAAGCTCATTTAGGTAGGGCACCACTGCTCTAGTTTATAATCTTTGGTCCATAATCACAAATGTTTCTTTACATTTATCACAAATTTTCTAAAACAACAAAACACACTGTTCAGTGTGTATATATATATATATATATATATATATATATATATATATATATATATAAAGGCGAAAAGCACAGTGAGGCTATTATTGCCTCCCTAAATTTAAGTATGAGTATAAAGTGTTGAAGTCGTGTGTGTTAAGACTCGAGTACCACGAGGGACTTCTATAGGTGCAGCTATTCTGCACCCTCCTGCTGGGTATATATAGGAAAAATATACCCATTCACTCCATATCAAGTACAGAACTATATAGAGATAACTGAGTTTCTATGTTTGAGAAGGCAGTAGCAATGGGCCAAATGTCACTGATACAGCTGGCGTGCAGCAACTTAACCTCAGATAGCAAACTGATTTATTTGAAGGTTAAATTGACTGAGACCAAACTCTAGCAATATTACTAAGTTTACTATAATGCTGCTTGAACCACAGATTGTCACAAAATCAATGTATTATTTATATTTACTTACTTTAAATATTTTATCGAGTTGGTCGTAGGTTTCTCTGACTCCGGGGAATGTTGGCACACCAGTGATCATTTCAACAAAAATACATCCAACTCCCCACATGTCGAGTGATGTTGAATAATCCGTTGATCCCAGGAGCACATCGGGAGGCCTGTACCATAATGTGACAACCTCATGTGAATAGGTATGTGATGGTACCGATTTGGCCCGTGCAAGACCTGTTCAAACATAATATTTATGTATAATTCTCTCATATTTTAACAATTTTTTAAATAAACAACATTCATATTTTTTTTAAATTGTACTACTCACAACGATAATACAGCATGCCAAACAGTCATTATGACTTTCTTTATAGTATCCTGCTAAACATGATTTGATATTTTCTTATTTTCAGGATTCTTTGCTCAAATCAAATGTTATTATATATGTTAAAACAAATACACAAAACACAAACAATAAACTGACCATAAAAATATTTGCATGTAAAGCTGTGTAAAACTAGATTTGCATGTTTTGCACCGTTCCTCACTCTCTTCCTGTCCAAGGTCTTTTTCTACACTGGTTTCTCCACTAAACAGTCTTAGTGGCTGTAATCATTTCTACACATAAGCACGCACACACACACATGAATCCTTTTTAACCGAAATAAAGACAGGACATTTCATATAACAATATTTTCGGGCAATCAATAGAAAATTGATAATCATTTCTATGTTGAAAGGTGAAAAACATAAAATGTCCATAGAAAAATACATTTAATTAAAACAATCTAGAGTATCAATGTGTACATTAATTGATTCACAGTATAATCAATTAAAAAGAGTTAACTTTACATACTGTACTGTAGTAGGCATTTTTCAAATGTAGTTTCCAATATTTATGGTTGTAGCACTTATGAGGTGCCTCCATATACAAAACATTGATTAATCAATGTACCTTCTTATGCTATGTCACTTTCTGGCGATCTACTCTGTTTATAAAGTCGAGACAATGAACCAAAACAAATCTTCTTCATGTGTGTTCATTATCAGCAGCACACTTAAACTGAGACACTTAAACATACACAGTCTGCATACAGTCCTTGGGGACCAGTCAGTCTAGTGATGACTGCACAATTGTACTAGGTAGGCTTTGTACTTGTGATCATTGTGTGTACCATAAATATTTACTGTATATTTATAGCCTGTTAATCCTTTCAGTGCCAACATTTGGTTTTACTGGACATCTGTTTTATATACAGCATTCTTGAACTCTGACAGTTTTTTTTCAAAAATACATTAAAAGAATCAAGCAGTAAACAATAAGTTGTTTAACATAACCAAATAACCTACGACTTATAAGACGATAAATTAAACAATGTCAGACTGGTCAAGCAGCCCAAGATGCTTTACCTGGCCAGCGTAGTGTTACGTGTGAGCAGGTTTGCACCTCTTATCAGCCATTGATTTTCCTTACAACTCATTTAGCGTTTTCCTTTTTGAGGCATAGAGAGAGGCAAGGCCCAAATTAAATAAACAGTGAACAGTTTGGGCGGAAGCTGACAGGGATGGGTGAAATTCTTTGTAAGTTGCACAGCTGACCAAGAATTTTTCTACTTTTTTCTTACTATATATTATGTGTCCACTTGAAAATTAAACTTTCATAAAATATGTTTATTTAGCTTAAAATATACCGAAAAGTAAAAAAATATGAAATATTTGTCCATGTTCAAAAACTCTGTGGCATTGAAAGGGTTATATATTACTATATTTATTTCAGTTAATAGAATGCCACCTATGTATTAAAAGATAAACACACTTTTTATGCTTTAGTTAATAGTACTATACTGTGTAGATAAAACTACTACTACCGATGGTGCAATACCCTTGATTTACCATTGTTAGCAAATAAGTTACTCATCGGATCATTGTCACTTGCATGACAACATTAGGCCTATATGTGATGGCCTATTACTGACATCGTTTCGGTTAACCTGGTTATTAGATAACCTGTGTTCGGTTAAGAGGGTTTTATTGTATATATGCATATAATTTGGCAATTTTGTCAAAATAAAATAAATCAATTGATACTGAAATTAAATTAGTACTAACTTGTAAAATAAATTCAATGAATATAATAAACAAGTAAAAAAGATGTTTATTTGGAAATTTAAGATGTAAATTTCTAGTTTATTTCTTATAAACAATAACATTTTGTTACGCACAATAACTTCATTACGAGATAACAGAACAAATTATTACAGAAATAACATAAAAAAAGTATAACAAAGTATAACTTCATTAATATATATGGCAATGAATGGAAAACATCTCACAAAAAAAAAAATTGCATTAAAATATGTGAACTCATTTACAGACCCACTCAACTCTTATTAAATTCAGTTGAATATCTTAAATATCTAAATGAATATCTTAAATAACTTATATATTAATTTAATCCAATAAGGCTAAATACATGTCCTACTACAGCTCTGAATTCCAACAAAACAAAGGTTTAATATAAATTCCTTTCATAATATTTTAATTACAAAGTCACAATACTCAATACACCTGGATGTATTACCCAATTTATACTCAGATGATTACTTACAGGGTTAGAGAATTTTGTTGATTCTAGCTGCCCACTCATCACAGATATTGGTTGTTGAAATGTATATAGTAGTAGTTCATAAGTAAAGGATAATTTTTAATTTTTTTTACTGATTCATTGTTAGAAACTTTCAATTGAAAAATAAGCTATTACAGTAGCTATCATGGTTAGACAGATCTTGAAATGAGAGGCATACCACTTTTTTGAGTGGTTGTACAAATTTATATATATATAAGTCAGCACTCCATTATTGGGTCCTGCATGGGGGTGCAGACTAGCTGCACCTATTGAGAGGATTTAGATGTCCCTCGCAATACCCGAGCCTAATACACACACTTACACTTACGACTTTAACACTTTACACTCACACTTACATTTAGGGAGGCGATAATAGCCTCAATGTGCTTTTCGTTTTAAAATTTTAAAAAAATCCCTTTTTGGGTTTCCCCTTCCCTCCCCCTAACTTAACTCCCTAACCTTATTGGTTTTTCGCCAAAAAAAAAAAAAAAAAAAAAAAATTAATTTTGGAGTGATTTGCTTCAAACTTGGTACAAAAATTAATTTTAGTTTATAAAAGGTTAAACACAATAAAATCCGTTTAAGACTAATAAAATAGTCCATAAAATTATTATAAATTATAAAAATTGTTATTATAAGTTATTAAAAAATTAAATTAAAAATTCCAAATCTTAATAAGTTTGTAACTTTTTTGAAAGTCTGATTTCACCATAAAAATTTGTGTTAAAATCTAGTATGAACATTTTAAATTGTTAAATTCCATTGAATATGCTAACTTTAGAAAATTTTAATATCAATTAAGAAGTATAAGATTTTTTGTAATGCTGTTATTTTTTTGAAAATTTGCTTCTGTCAATTCTTTTGTAAATTAAATTTATAATATATAAATAATGTTAAAATATAAATATTTCTATATTTCTGAATTCAATAGCATTGGAAATTATATAACTAACTAAATTATTTATGCGGTTCTTAGAATTTATTCCAAATGCACTGCTTAGTGAGATTTATTTTTTTAAATTTTTAAAACAAATATTGTGACTATAAATATATATAGTATTATATATATATATATATATATATATATATATATATATATATATATATATATATATATTTACCTAGATCCACCTATTGTAGTCCATCTATCAAAATACCATCAATTGTAGTCCATTTTTAAGCACTATATATTTCTGAAGCCTGATGATAAATGATAATAACGGTTTGGGTCCAAGTACAAAATATACCTTTCAGTCTTGAATTTCTTTTTCATGAAAAAATATTCAAACAGTTTTTTGTAATTGCATCTGTCACCTCCCAATCAAATGTGGTCCACAAACATTGTCTGACACCAGGTATCAAAACACCCTTGAATGTGGTCCCACTCGCGTATCATTTTACATTTGATTGTGGGCCAGAGCGACAAGTAGTTATATACCCTAATTGTGGTCCGCCTGCAATGTTGCCAGATTTATTTTGTATATTGATGAAGGCCTGCTTAGCTTCCAATGCAACATTCGACTCTTTGCGTATGGGTTAGTAAAAATATTATTATTTATTATTCTGAAACATACGATCTCTTGTTGTTTCTTCACCATTTTTAGTAGTTTATTGGCAACACTAATAACCCTAATAAAATTGTCCGAATGTATTTTTGTCTATCAGCAACAGAATTACTTCTCAAAATGAATAATTTCAAGTACGTTGGAAATGGCCATATTGTTAACAATTGATTTTGGCCAGTGAGCACCGAAATAGAAATGATGAAGATGCTTGGCTCAAGCTAATCGAGGCCGGAAAACGATGTCAACCCGTGGCGTGTAATGTCGCTCCAGGAACAATAACCCGAAACTAATTATATGAAAAACAAACATACGTAATGTAATGATATTTACAAAAAGTCTTTTGGAAATTGATTTAAAATAAACTAGGCTATTGATATTACTCGGTTACAGGCTAGTTGTTGAAGAAAATAGATAAATTAATAACATTTGATAATATTTGAAGGTAAATTGAAATAGATAAAATAACTATTTGGATAAAATAACTATAGACCCTAATATAAATCAAAATTGGAAAGTAATAAATGAAGCCGAACTTGTTACCAAAAATAGATTAATAACCTGCATGTATTGATTAGTATTTAATTAAAATTATTATTTAAATTATTTAAATAAATTAAATTATTTATTTAATTATTTATTTAGTATTTAATTAGTAAACCTAATTTGCAATATTTGCAGGCATTTGCTAGGTATTGCAGTAACCTATAACTAGAAATATTTATAATAAATGAAAATAAACGATTAATTAAAACACAAAAACATATTCAACATATAACAATATACTTGTATTTTGTGACATGGTATTCAGTTCATTGGTAGTTCTGTGAACTGTAGGCCTCAATCAGTATGCGTCAAAACACAAACATTAGTTGTGTTGTTATGTAAACACCATCGACCTTTATTGTTTTTCAAGACATTAAAAAATTACCTAAAGTTATTAAAATTGTCAGATTTAGAATACCTTCATGAAAACCTTTCGCTTGATACCCCATTTAATAGGTTTCAAATAAAAAAATATATCCTGGCCCATATACTGGACCGCCAAGCAGCCATCGTGCATTTTTAAGCCTTCAATTTTTTTTAATGCGCATTGACTCATATTTTACTCAAGTAATGAATTTCAAAGCCTAACAACTTTTTTTAAAAAAAATAACAAAAATTACGAAAATTCAAAAATGTTGTCACATGTCCCTGACACGTTAAGGAGTCCAAAATATTACTGACCGTCATCATGCGGCTCATGGCACTGAAGTTTTTTAAATTTGGAATGCACTAATCAAGATCTTTGGTTTGAGACCCTAATTGATTGATTTCAATTTTAAAAATTTCAACCTATATTTTGGGCCGCTAAAATGAAATCTTCCATTTATGAACCTTGAATTTTTTTAAAATGTGTAGTAATTGATATTTTACTGAAGTAAAAAAAATTCAAAGCTTAACAAAGCTTTGTAAAAAGATTTAAAAAATATAAAAACAAAAACTGCCCTAATGGGTCTCCTGCAATCTAGAGGCACCAAATCTCTAATTTATTTGAATTTCAATGCTAACTAATTATTGAAAAGATGAAAAAGTTAAAGAAAATACAAAAATATTAGTCATGGGGCATTTAGCGCTTCAAGGAGCTAACATTTGTTAAATTTGGATTGTACTAATCAAGACCTTTCGTTTTATACCCCACTTGATAAGTTTCAAAGAAAGAAAATATTTTCAGGCCCATAATTTGGAATATCAAGCAGCCGTTGTGCAATTTTGGGACTTAAAATTTTTTATGTATGTAGTGGCTCATATTTTACTCAAGTACTTAATTTCAAAGCTCAACGACTATTTGTTAAGAAGATAAAAATAATTTACGAAAATTGCAAAAATGACCCCAATGGGATCCCTGGTGTACCAAGGGCGTCCAAAAACTAATCAGCAAATGCTCTTCATGTCATATACGTTTTTACCAAATTTCGTAAAAATCTGACAAAGTGTTCAAGAGTAATCACGTAACAAACAAACCAAAAGCAAGATCATCGAATTAAAATATAGACCTCATTTCCTTCCGTCAACAAATATATTCAGAAATTAAACTAAAATGGATCTATCCTATAAAGAAGTATTGAACAGCTGTGTTCTAGTACATTGAAAATCTAGCGTAAGAAGTAGTTTATCTATGAACTGGTATATTTTTAGTAAATTGATTTAAACGGGAAAAGTAATGTATCTATGTGATAGTTATAAAAGCTCTTGAAACGTCCTTACAGCATATAACAAACATATAAGAATTAAATCATATAAAAATTATGATGTTAATTATTACATTCAATCTACAAGCCTAAACTATAAAACCAGTGCTGGAAAGTAAAGTTAATAATCACACGTGTGTTAATAGATTGTATATCTTAATTGAAAAGAGTGTCTTCATTTTTTTAATAGAAATGTGACAGCTGGAAAAAAATAACTTTGGTAAATTAAATATATATGCGAATGCTTGAATTATCCCTGTTGGCTTAATAACAATTTGTCTATGGTCGTATATTTTTTCCTATTATTTATTTATTTACTGGTACAAATTTCCCATAGAAGGTAATAAATTACCTGTATACGGCACGGCACAGTTTAATATAAAACAATCTTACATAGTTTATCTTAAAACTGAAACCAAAAAACTAAATCCAAACCAAATTCCAAGACATACATTACCTTAGAAACCACAACCAATAACTTATTTCAATATATCTATATAATTCTTTCCAATTAATGACTATGGTAAGGATACATTTGGAAGCAGCCATTTTTTTCAATTTATTTTTAGTGTGTCCTTACTTACATTGAAATAGCTTTTAGGTCATTTGTTAGTCTATTAAAATACATAATAGCTGTGTTTATATTCTTTTTTTTACCAGGTTCTTTATATACAGTAGGTATTTGTATAGACTTATGCCTTGTAATACTGTTACTATTTATAAATTCCTTGCTTAAATTATAATAATTTCTTAACAACGCTGTCAAAATATAACTCTGATTTACGTTTAGTATATGTTTTTGAAATTCAGCATCATTACATATTATTTTTAATATCCTTTTTTGTAAATTAAGTAATGGCAAGGAGCATTGTAATATGCTGCTCTCAGGCTATTATACCTTATGTGGCAATACTGTTGAAAAGCCCATAATATAATTTTAATATAGTTTTACTTGACATAATCTTTTTTAATTTAACAAACACATATGCCAAATACTTAGTTCTATTACGTAAATTAATTATATGATCATTTCTTATATCTATTAAAGAAAACACCTAAATATTTAGTACTATGAACATTTAAAAAAATTATTTTTTAAAAATATTCTTAGTGCTAGTGGTAGGTAATGTTGGTACACTATTTGCAAAAGTTACATATACAGTTGTTTGAATTATATATGCTTGAATTATCTCTTTTGACCAATAGCCTTGAATTATCACTGTTAGTCAGTATTAATAATAAATTTAATAATAGCTTAACCATATATCCTGATTTAGCTCTTGGTTATCTTCCGACCGTATATGCTGTTTTAGCTGTTGGTAAATAAAATCGAATCTGACACAAATTAATTTCTCCAATCGTACATGCTTATTTAGCTAATGATCACTGATATAATCAATAGCTATTGATTACTGAATATATTACTTAATATAGATTTTTACTCAAATTAATTTTTCCGATCGTACATGCTGATTCAGCTGTTGGTCAGTAATAATAGAAAGTTTATTACTATTATTAACCTCTGGCTTAAAAGTTTTTTTTTAAATCCTATGACCGTACATGCGAGTTTCGCTGTTGGCCATATGAACCCACCTCAATAGTAAACCTAAATTTAAAAACGCCAACGAACCAGTAACCCGAGATTAAGAAGATATATTTCAAATGAAAAATAATTCAATAAATTCAAATTTAATCTTAAACAATTTTATTAGTACAAATAACTTGAAACAAATATTAAATAAAACAAAATATATTATAAATTGAAGTATAAAGTGACACAATAAAATAAAATAATAGTTCAGTACATCAATACATGAAATGTACCAAGGAGCTTTTCAAAATCAATAATTTTTCCACTTTTTAAGAAAAGGAATTTAAATGGTGTAAGTAACTGCAGAGGAATATCCTTTGCTGACTGCGTTTCTAAATTGTTCACGAGGATGCTGCTTAAGAGACTGTAGGAATGGGTTTTGAATAATGAAGTACTAACCAAATTTCAGGCTGGTTTTAGGAAGGGTTATAGTACTTGTGATAACATTTTCAGTCTTACAAATATTATTAGGTTGAAGGTAAAAGAAAAAGGTGAAAACTTTACTGTTGTTTGTGGACTTCAAGGTGGCGTTTAACTCTCCAGTCAGACAATATGTGTTCTATAAACTTTATTCTACGGGTGTTTGTAACAAATTTCTAGAAGTCTTGAAGCCGGTAGTCTATATATGGATACCGAGACCAGAGTGTGGACCTGACAAACAGTTTTAGAACAGGGATATGTATTAACTCCTCTGATTTTTTCCCTTATATTTGAATGGCATAAATTTTTGAAGCTTTTGGAAGGTGGTGTTCTTGTAGCAGGTGTTAAAATAAGATGTTTATGCAGATGAGATATGATTGTGATAGCAGATCATCCGGGAGTATTGCAGGCTATGATTGATAATTTAGCGAAATACTGCAGGCTTTGGAGTTTGACATTGAACCTGTTTGAAACAAAAAAAGAATTTCATTAGGAAATTACCGAAATTCTTAAATATACTTTATTAAAAATATTTTTAAAATTAATAAAAAAAATAATATATTTCAAATAATTTTTTTAAAACATTATTATTAAGTAATATTAAGAAACAATTTTATTGTTTTTCTAGGATAGAGTATGAGGGTAGGATAATTGAACTTTTGAATTGAATAGTAAAAGATTTTGGCATCAACTTTAAAACAACATTCTTTGCTGTTCAGTAACATTAGTGCTAAACCTTTCAAATTAGTTTTTTTAAATGAGCAAACAAATAAATTTCACTTACTTCACTTAGTAATTTAGATGGGCCTCCAGAATGGGTTTGTTGCACTACAGAAATAGTTGAAATAGAAAATCCACTTTTATTTCTCCGACGGCAATCTGCAAGAAGTTCTGCACCTTTAAGAAAGAAAATTACAGTTGTCTCATTAGTCTCATAAATCTTACTGTCTACCATCTTAATAAAAAAAAATCTTCATGCTGATATGTTTTTATAAGATGCCAAAAATATTATCTCTCCTAAAACTTGTTGCTTAACAAGAGTATTTATTGATATCAAGAGTCCGAGCTGTGCTTATTTAGAGCATTTCCGAATGTCCTTATCGGCACAAACGCAACCTAAAGCCATTACACTTTAAGAAATGCTGATGCCAGCTACTATCGCGTTGTGCGGCTTCGCAGAATCGCAGGAAGTAGGAAAGGTGCTGCATCAATCACATACTGGCATTCATACGTACACAAACACATACGATACGTGTGCCGAAACATGTCAGTGATATCCGTGTAACGGCCTACATTGACTAATCACTCATTAGTAATAGATTAATAGATTCTAATTATAACAAATGGATAATATCATTATTGTTATTATGACCAATCATTTTCTTAAAATTATAATTTTTGTCCTTAGGTATATTTATGTCATAGTAGGCCTAATGTGTAACCACTCGCAAACACACAAGCATCGCGAAATTAAAGCGAGGCCAATAAATGCAATATGTGCGTCTTGTTTTTTTTTTTTAATAATAATTTGATATGTTACAACCAATATTATATTTTTAAAACAAGAAATAAAACTCGTATATACACAAAGAATGAAACAATGTGATTCGGTAACAATGGTCTTAACGAGTTAATTGCTGGCATACAAAAAAAAAAATCAGACTTTTCTTACTTTTTAATAGTCAAACAAAATATTGCTACAAAACTTATAAAAAAACTCTGATTTTTTCTTAATAGTTAACCTTAAAACATATTCATATCTGTAAAATCCTACGTTGCTATCCGTTTAAAGTTACGTTTTACGCAGTAACTAGGCGAAGTTTTCTAAAAAAAACTAGATCAGGAAATGTAATTTAGAACATTCAGATTCTATACCAATTTTGAATGAACTGGGCTAGTTAAAAACTTGTTTGAATTAATGAAATAAAAATAAATGTAATAAATAATTGTATTTGTACTGAATGCGGGCTATACAATTGGGTAAAACTGAATTTTCAATTAGCTTCAAACTGCACATTTTTGTGTAACAATTTAAATAATAATTTGTTAATAACTTTTTAAATAACTTATGTAGCGACATTTTTAAAACTATAAAAAGTGTATAGAAATGTATGCTACAAATTCTTTACAAGATATTTTATAAGCTGCGTATAACGAAAAATGTTGGCGTACATCGTATTTATTTAGTATGACTCGGCGTGATGTGTCTACAAACGACGACGCACGACTTTTTCAATCCAACTGTCATTTCTAATATTACAAGTCTTCGGTAATAAGTTTTATGAAAAAATAAGGAAGTGAGTTTTATTGTTAGCTAAGTTGATCACTGTATTATTACTAAGAATGAAACTGTAGAAACCATTGACTTGTAAAATACTGAAGGAGTGTTTGGTTTACTATAATACACAAATACCTCTAAACGATTAAATAAAACATTAATTAAAACAAGTTTAATTAATTACCATCCCTGCAATCGTTTTGAGCCAGTTTGATCTTTTTAAAGTATTTTCAAACACTTGTAGAACCATGTTTTACCGAATTGTATGACCTACATTCAGTTCTACCAGTTGTTAGGAAATTTGTAGATTAAGTTAGCCATTTTTTTACTTTTTATCAAGGCTAGCTTAATAATTTTAATTGTCTTGTTACCAACTGAACTTTGTAATTTTACCTTTAGGCCTACGTGACGTATACGTGTAACTTATTCGAAATACTTGGAGACTAAGCAAACACCTGTGGTTTCAAAAAGCGCTAAAATGCTAAAACATGATGGTATTCATTTTAAATCACATTAATTCACTACAATAAAATTAAATTAAATTGCATTCAATTTAAATTTGAAACTGAATTAAATTAATTCATTACTATAAAATTTTTTTAAAAATTTATTTATAAAAATATATTTTGGCAATCAAGTATACAATAAAATAAACTTGATTGTTTGAAAGAAAAAATATAGGCCTACGTTTTTGTGCTTTTTATGAACAATCTTAAAAAAGGAGGACCTTGAGGTCAAAAAATAGGAATTTTTATTCAAAAATAGACTATTTGGATTTAGAGGATCCAAAAATATAAAAAAAATATTATATATATTATTTAGGCTTACTCTAAATATAAACTTGGTTCTAGCGGAAATGACCGATTACTGTACGTGTGTACATTAGTTTTAATTTTGTCCATGTTATTACAAGTACACCACATAATATACCTAAAATATTTTAAAACTGTCAATAATGTGAGTGAAAAACCCAGATAACCATTAAAAATGTGAATTACATTAAGGATAAATAATTAGTAACTACGTGCATGACAATAATATCATAGTTAATAGTAAATATTTAAGAGAATCCAAATTATTTCGTATTTGATTAAAACATAAGAATAGTTAAATTTCAAACTTACCTGGTATCAACTGGAAAATTGAATTCACTCTCTTGTACATGGTAACTTCAAAAACACAGTCTGATCAGCACTGCTTGTCTTCATAGGCTACTATACAGAGAAGTAGTGATCTAATGAAAGATAACACAGGCAAACTGGCAACGCCGGAAATAAGGAGCTAAATACCGCGAAAACTCCTGCAACGTCATGGGACCACAAATGACAGTGTTTTGATACCCCTAATGTGGTCCAGATTTGTAGTCCTCGTGGACCACAATGACAGGTAAAATGATACTCGCTAGGACCACAATCGCGGGAGGTAGAAAACTATATATATATATATATATATATATATATATATATATATATATATATATATATATATAATTTTGACATCTATAATTTCAAATTTGGGACTGAAAATACTCTGCAATTCTAGAACATCGTAATGTCCAGTTATAAGATTAAAAAAAAGTGATAGAGTGAATATCATACTAATGTTAAAAATAATGAGTTGCCATTTGGCAGCCATAAGATGCGCACCAAAAATGTGTGTATCCCATTCATGTTGTGTGATGTGTTATTTTAGTGTAACACATTAACACATTTTCACACACATTTTCTGACAATTAGGTAAACAGTCCCAAAATGAGTAATTAGACAAGAAACCAAAATGGATAACTAACCAAAATCAGCTAGTTTCAGTTCGCCCATTTCGCTGATAAGTAAGTTCTGAGGTTTCACATCTCTGTGCAACACCCTTCTGCGATGACAATACGCAAGACCTCGTAACAGTTGGAATAAAAACAATCGAACATTACCGTAATTCAGTCCTCCGTTATGTCTCTCCATATATTGTGACAGGTCTGTATGCTGCAACAAGAAAAATATGCTCTAATACAAATTGCTTATTTTTTAAATATTTTTGTTAAAAATGGATGTTACTTAAAAATAGCTGTAACATCCATTTTTTTAAAAATATTTTTAAATTGTGTGTGCTTGAAGCGAATACACAGACAAGACATATCCACTGATGGATTAATGCAATTTTAGGGGGAGGACAGTTAGTTTAAGTTGGATGATTAAATTTAAAATAGGGCTGCCTGGGCAATGACAATTTTTGAAGTAATACCTCCAAACAAAATTAAAATCTGTTTTGAGACTTAAAATGCATAAAAAATAAGTATAACAATTTACTCCATTTTAGACAACAAAAATCATTAATTTTCTTAGATTCCTAATTTTTAAAGCTTTTGAAAAACTGTGATTTTACATAACTTCCCATCTTCTCAATATACCTATATATAATTTTTTATATATAGCTGCAGTTACTCCAGTTGCATTGCCATTAACACAGATCCCTTGTCCTCATTAGCCTAGTTAAGTGCCACAACAGTTTTTCAACCATGTTTTGATCAATTTTAAAATCGAGAAAGATAATTCTGTTGTTGTGGTCAACGCAAGAAGAGAAGAGAGAAACGACAAAATATCTAATTCATTATCCCCGTTCTTACCTTCAGTACAAGCATTTCAAAGTGCAGTTGTAAATCTGTACATACGGACAAAACTTCATGTACATACAAAGTTTAGGTTGGGACAATGTGACGAGTCTTGAAACCCTCAAAAGCCTCAGATGTCTTTTTGACTCTTTTCTTTGAAGCCGCAATACTTCCACTTTAAGAAAGTCAAATAGGATCTCTTACATTTTTTATTTTATTTCTTTTATCTTGGGAGAAGCATTCACCCCTTTGTCCTCACCTTTAATCCGTCCTTGATTATGTCTTACATACAAGCATAGCAAAATGCAACTGCTTCCTATGACAGCAATCTCTGTCATTAGTCAATAAACTGTGTAGTAGTAATTTGACAATGATTACTTTGTCCAGCTGACTGTCATATTTGGTTAGATACAATTTTTCTGATTTAGAAATATTTTAGTTGTAGTTAAGACGTAAATGAGTATTCACCATTTGTGGAATACGAGATGTTCTTCAAAAGTTCGAGGAATTTTCCCATAAAATAAAATTGCTTACCATAACTCCTAGTTTCACTGTCTCCTTCAAAATAGTTTCCTGGGACATAGATACAGATATCCCAATGATTTTTTCATGATTCCCTGCATCTCTGAAAGTCTGCAAGTGTAAGTGTTCGACGCACGTCCTGCAATTCTGCCTAGATCTCCTCAATTGTGTCAAAACGATGGCTTTTCAATTTAAACTTTATTTTTTGGGAAGAGAAAAAAGTTGCACAAGACAAGGTCAGGTGAACAGTGTAGGTGGGAAATCACTACCATGTTTTTGGAAGCCAAAAATTCCAAACAATTAGTGATGTGTGTGCAGGCTAGGGAGGCTAGCATTAATTGTAGATAATGCCTTAACTGATGTGTGTGCAGGCTTAGGGAGGCTAGCATTAATTGTAGATAATGCCTTAACTGATGTGTGTGCAGGCTAGGGAGGCTAGCATTAATTGTAGATAATGCCTTAACTGATGTGTGTGCAGGCTAGGGAGGCTAGCATTAATTGTAGATAATGCCTTAACTGATGTGTGTGCAGGCTAGGAGGTTAGCATTAATTGTAGATAATGCCTTAACTGATGTGTGTGCAGGCTAGGGAGGCTAGCATTAATTGTAGATAATGCCTTAACTGATGTGTGTGCAGGCTAGGGAGGCTAGCATTAATTGTAGATAATGCCTTAACTGATGTGTGTGCAGGCTAGGGAGGCTAGCATTAATTGTAGATAATGCCTTAACATAAAAAAATCAACATCGACTTCAGTTGTTGTGATGACCGCTACATAGTTTCAGGGTCATAACCATAAACCCATGTCTCATCACTGGTTACAACATTGGAGATGAATTTGGGGTCACATTTTGCTGTAAATTTCAATTCAGTGTAGCTACATGATGATCTTTTTGGTTGCTGCCCAGCAGTTTCACTATGAATTTTGCAGCAATGTGTTTCATGACCAAACTGTCTGATAACATTTGTTACATGGACCGAAATAACATTCCTACAACTGCACAAACATCATGAATTTTTAGTCTTCGATGTGCAACGATATCCTCTCACACTTTTTCAGCAGACGTTCATCCACCTTGAAAAATCTATACCACAAGAAAGTTTTTACTTTGACTCCTAGCATTGTCACGAAATTATTCCACAAGAATGTGATTGGTTTCTGCAGAAGTTTTTTAAGCTTGAAGCAAAATTTGATGCAGGTTCTTTGCTCCTTAAAATCTATCACACAAGTTTAAAAAATCGCCTCAACACAAAAACAATGTTACACAAATGTAAGAAACTCAAGAACGTGGCTTTTCATAGTCACAGCTGTTGGTACACAAACAGTACTGTCCGCCCTCAGAGGCAGCAGGTCACCACAAACAGATCATGTGCGAAATTCAAATTCCCCGAACTTTTTAGTAGCACCTCGTATATATGGTTACAATACAATGATTTCAATTTGATGTCTTTATTTATGAAAGTTAAATAATCACTCAGTTAACCATTAAGTTAGGTAATCTCTTCCTTTTAACATCAAATGAGTAATAGTAGTGTTAGAAAATAGATTAGACATGTAGAAAAGCTTCAGTGATATATTGTGCTCATACTGATGCCAAAATTTACAAAAAACAGAACCTTCGCAAAATGTTCTATCATCCATTATATAATCAAAATGATTCATCAAGTGATTATTATTTCTGCTCCTCAAGAGGGGATGGAACATATTAATGAGAATATTTGTGAAGGTATTAGAAGAACTTATCGATCATCAAACTTGTATCAAACATTTACAACATCAACAAATGCCCTTTGATTTCAACATGTTAATAAGACTTCTTAAAAGTACTAAAATTATATCCTGTACGCAATACAATCCCGCATGTGTTCTGAGTGCCTAGTATGGTGGGAGTGTCGACTACCCATTCTTAAAAACAAAAACATTAAAGTTTACATTTCAATGGCCAATACAAATTTACAAGGGTAAAAAATAATGTGCAAAAATTTATGAGCTTGGTTTATGCTTGGCCATTTTATTTAATTTCAGTCAGACTAACAAAGTGAGGATATCCAACAATACTTAGGCAACACAAAATATATTAACTAAACTCAACTTGTGATGCAGTTCTATGTTGTAACAATTTATCTGATATCATACTAAATACACTACACTGTTGCTACTTCACTTAATTTTCACCAAAAGTTTTATGATTTAAAGAATTAAAAATAAATTTTGCGCAAACATTAAATTGAAGGCTTGAGGAAACAAGTACTTACAACATATTCAAAAACAAAAGTAAGCGTTTCTCGAGTATGAACAATATCATGAAGTGTGACTATATTACAGTGCTTTAGTTCCTTGAGTAATGACGCTTCTCTGATTGCAGTAAATGGAGCGCCTTCTTCTTCTTGCAGTCTTATCTCCTTTAAGGCCACAACTTGGTTTGTCAGACTGGAACAAAATCGAAACATTTGTACAACTTAGGCAGTGCTTCAATGTGTGTTCATGCCGTTATTTTAAAATTTAATTATTAAACCACTACAAATTTATTCAGTAAAACTAAAGTTATCACTCTATCATTCCATCAAAATATTACAGTTGTAAAAATGTCTACTGCTTCTTTTGACTGTTTTACTAATGGCAAACAAAGAAAATTAGTGATGTGCCAATAAATTTGTTTTTCTGTAAATTTAGAAAACACACACACACATACAGTTGTATCATTTTAAAATGGAACTTTACCTCAAGATTCCATGACATATATTATTTATATAAATTAAATTAGAGTCTACAAGTACAGATCACTGAGGAATATCACATCATTTGTTGCATATTTTTTTTAATGTCTGCCACAAAGATTTGAGTAGACCCATTGGAGCATGTAGACAACCCGTTGGAGGACTTCTCATTTTGGCATAAATTTATAGTAGTATATCATGGTCTGATTATGCCTTTGTAGCTTCAACAAAGATATTGGCTCAAGACTTTCCATTATTTACTACCAAGTAGTACAGTATAAAATAATAGTACTGTATTACGTAACCTAATAAGTATTTTGTTTTGCAGCGAAAAACCGTTAAGGTTATCATCACTGTCATGCAAAATAAAAGTATAAAAAAAATTAACAAAAATTTACTTAAATAAAAAAACAACAACAACAAACTATAATAGTAAAAATAAATAAAACAAAAATTTAAGTAACAGGTATAACTATATTACAATAACAAATACTTAAGAACTAAATAACAATGAATAAAATTTAATAACAATTTGTAAAAGTATATATAAACATAACAGAGATAAAGTTATTTAGAAAAAATAAATAAATAAAATAAAATGAAATAAAAGGATGTAAATTGTCCCTTAAAAAAATAAATAAAATGTAAGTGTACAATGTACAAAGCAAAAATAAAAAATAAAAATAATAACAATAACAACAATAAGTTAAATTTTATTTAAAAGATTCAAGCGACACAAGAATGTTAGTACTTGGTCAATAGCCGTACTATCATCTATCAATGGTAGAATCATCTTTTAATATTTCCTCTAAATTGACACCTAGTCCACATAATCGGCGCATGTTCCTTTAACCATTACAATCTTGAAGAACATGTTCAATAGTAACGAGTGCTTGGTAAAACTCACAAAGGAGCGGGTGCCCGCCTTTCATCAAGAAACCATGTGTTAAAAGGAATGTCCAATGCGGAGACGGGTAACCATTACCTCTTCCCTATGACTTGTACGTACAGACGATCTCCAAGGACGAACAGTATTTTTAATTACCCTCAGTTTATTATTACCGAGAGCTGCCCACTCATTTTCCCAATGCATATGATTTAAGTGTTTTACATAACATAGAAAATCTGATGAAATCAGAAACTGTGTGCTTGGCAGCAGCAAGGTAGCTTCCTTCACCGCATTATCTGCTCTAGTGTTTACAGCTATCCCACAGTGACCAGGTATCCAGCAAAATGACACCAACACTACGCGGTTCAAGCCAGTGGATTGAGCACAAAATATCTTGAACAAGAGGATTTGTGGAGTACATGTCCTGGATAGCCTGCAGGGCACTTTTA
Organism: Callitettix versicolor; assembly: GCA_022606455.1. Lineage (NCBI taxonomy): Eukaryota > Metazoa > Arthropoda > Insecta > Hemiptera > Cercopidae > Callitettix > Callitettix versicolor. The sequence goes on from CM040187.1 coordinate 7,864,806, forward strand.
GAATCAGAACAGATTAGATAATAGGCAGAGTCAAATACAATTGTTGTCAAAGCCTTAAAGATAGCAAATAATTTGGCGGTAAAGACACTACAAACTGAGGGTAAGCCATACATTTCCGTTAGACCAATTGAGTAAAATGCGCAACCAACATTATTCTCCAATTTCGATGTTGGGTATTCTTCATTACTAGATGGGTAGGAATGAAGAAGATGGAAAAACCCTTGACAATATACAAGCTCAAAGGTGTTGCGTCTGACATATGAGGATAGAGAAATCAAACATTGGCATGTTAATAATCCATGGAGGAACAAAACATATAGACCTTTCAAACATTGGAGGCAGTTCTACGCACAAGTCGTCGAAAACACAGAAAGTTCTAATGTCAAGCGGAGAAGTGACATGCGGACGAGTTTCATACTGTCGGACAAATTGATTATGAAAAACAGTACTATAAGCAGGGTGCCATGGTTTAGTTAGTAGATTACTTACATAATTTATTTGCAGCTGTTGTCTACGTCGAAAGAATGATGGTTCTCCAGCACGGAGGCTCCAGCAAGGAGGCTCACAACAGGGCTAGAGCGAAAGGCACCAGAAACAAGGCGTATTGCTGAGTGATGGACGGATCTAGTTTCTTTAATACGGAAGGTCGTGCCAATGAATATACAATGCTGCCGTAATCAATTCACAAACGAATTACTGCACGATAAAACATCAGCATACAAGTCCCATCAGCTCCTAATCGAGAGCCGCTGAGTACTCTCAACATATCCAGAATTTTGTTACATCATAACTTAAAATCACTCACATGATGGTTCCAAGATAATTTTTTGTTGAATATTAGACCCAAAAATCGAACAGTTGGGGTAGTCTGAAGTTAAATACCATTTAGATATAGCGATGGATCTTGGATCTGTCGATGGCGATTGAAGGCAATCTATCCACGACTGCAATCTATTTATTGTAAGTTGAAGAGATCTTTCAGCTGTTGCCATATTTCTGGCACCAACATAAATAGCAAAGTCATCTACAAATAAAGAACAACAGACAGGAGACTGCACGTTGGCAGTTATATTATTTATAGTGATAGCAAACAGGGTCACACTAAGTACGCTTCCTTGTGGGACACCATTCTCTAAATTGAAACGGTCCAATAATGTAGGACCAAGACACACTCTGAAATACGTTGGAAAGAAAGTTCTTAATAAAAGCAAGTATATTGCCTTGTATACCCCATGATTTTGATGTATTTAGTATTCCCCTTCTCCACGCCATATCATATGCTTTTCAAGATCGAAGAACACAGCAACCAGAGTTTGACGTAAGTGAAATTGGTCCTATGAACGGAATACCCTCTTAAACTGAATGAATGTGATTGGTAGAGGTATGTCTCCTGAAGGCAGATGAACAATGGAGACGTATCTCAAACAAGAACTTTTAGGTCTTCAGAATGGGTTCTTACTCCGTTAATGTTCCATTGTATCACACTATTGATAACAGAATGAAGAGCCATTTTTTAATTTTGTATTCTAGTACAATGCAGGATTTAATATACTGTCAGTGATACATGTTTTAGTGTTATCACAATCTATAGACATTGATTCACTACTGTGAGTGATGTCCAATTCAGATGATTGTTTTGATTTAATTTTTGGAAGTTTACTGGTAGGACCTCCTTTAGAATTTTTTTCTATTTTTTTAACAGGATTGTTTTCTGTGTTACAATTTTGGTTTTTTATCCCAACTGACGGAGGAGCAGTATTCGCTTTCATTTTCAAAAAAATAATCCAGACCAGGCGAGATCTTTTTGTTAGGCAAAAAGTACCTGTGACTTCGATAACACAGGTTTTTTTGATAGTTTAGATGGTTTGGCTTGCATCAGGTGTTGAAGCTTTGGCTGTAATAGGATTAACAGCGACTGAATTTACAGTATTCTTGGGTGAAGAAACAGGAGCAGAACCAGACGAGAACAGAGCTAGCAGCTGAGTTACTTGACCTGTTAGTATTTTAACAGTTTTTGTTAACACAGCACAATTGGTACAGGATGACTGCTTACTGCTGGATGCAACAGCAGCAAATAGCTTGCCTTTGACTGCCAACTGGGAAACCTTAAACCTTTTTTCGTATCAGTATCCTTGGCCATGACAGTAAGGATAGCCTTTTCTTCCTTAATCTTTGGACAGCTAAACGATCGAGCAGGATGATCGCCCCCACAGTTAGGACACTTGGCGTCATTCCTACAACCATCACTACCATGCCCTTTCGTTCCACACTGGCCACATATCTCTGGCTTTGACCGAAGCTCTGACATTTAAAACAACATCGAGGGTTCGGGACATATGGTCGCACTGAAAGCCGTTGATATCTGGCATAGATGTATTCAGGTAATGTCGATTTCGCAAAGGTCAGAATTAACGAGGCAGTAGGTACTTTCTGCACATTGTCATTACGCAGTATCCGTGCCACATCAGTAACAGCCTCCGATTCTAGCTCTGTTTTAATCTCTTCGAGACTAATGTGCAGAAGATCTCTACACGTAATCACCCTCTTTGACGAGTGGGACCTGTGGGGTACTACAAAAACCTTGACCTGTTCAAAAAAGGAGGTCATTTGAAGTAACGAGTGGCTCTGCTTCTCGTTTTTAGTTTCCACTAATAGAGTTCCGTTCTGTAGCTTCTTTATAGAACTTACAGAACCTGCTCTACCTGATATTGCTTTCTGTATGAGAAAGGGCGATGTCTTTGAGAGATCTGCTCCTTCCTCCTGATTATTAAAAACCAAAAATTTAGGAGTTCGTAACTCTGGATTTAAACTCACCAATCCCTCTTCCTCACTTTCAGCTGAACTGATAGACTCCTTTGAAATAATTGAACAATGTCTCTTTAAATTGATTTTGGAGTTGTTAGTATGTTCCATGGTTAGTTCTGCGATTCATGAATGTTGATATCTCAAACAAATGGTACAGGGTGCACCCAAATGTCACCAGTAGCCCAGGAGACTCGAACTTAAGCGAGAATCCCCAATAAATTGGGGAGGATCTCCAATCCTGGAGCCAAAATACATGTCTTTAGCACTCCAGAATATTAGGAATGGGTTCCGGTACAAAGTTACGGTTCCCCAAACCCAAGTACCACTGGCAGCCGCCCTCTATGTACTACAGAATGCAACCATTTGTTTCGATAGACCCAATTATAGGCTCCGACACCCCTAATTCAACACCCATGTGCTTGCCAGGCGCTTATAGACTGCTCGGTCCCAGAACTTGTCCCATCAGAGTCCTCGGCAGTGCTAGGCACACATCAGGTTCCATATACTTGGTCCCGCCAAAGGAAACCAAGCAGTATTGCCACTCCCAGACACAACGGAACAAGAACAGCAAATCCCTAAATGTACGTGTTAGTGTAAAGTGTTTAAATCGTAGTGTAGTGCTGTAAGTGTAAGTCTGTGTTAGACTCGGGTGCCGTGAGGTTCATCTAGGTCCTCTCAATAGGTGCAGCTAATCTGCACCCCCCAGTGGATGTGTATGTGTTTGTGTGAGTGTGTGTGTGTGTGTGTATGTGGGAGGGGGTGTGTATTGTGTGTATGTGGAGTAAATGAGTGAGAGCAGAATGAGCTAGAGGTATGGTGGGGTCGCTAAGCCCATCAGCTGCCTCCACCAGCAGTATTTTGTTTATTTTAGGAATTTTAATATTTTTAGAAATTACTCTTAAAGAAAATCTAAATTTAAGAACTCTTTGTTACTACAGTTTATGTTATTTACTGAACACACAGCAGTACTTGGTGAAATACAGTGATATCCAGGAAAATTAGAACACTTATACAGTTTCACAAAAATCCAATTTTATTCAGTGATAATATGCTTCAATGTGAGGTATCTTTAGACACAGTGAAGATAAAAATGATAAAGTGTGCTTATATATTAACACAGTTGGTAGAAGGGAGAACTGGAATCGGAGAAGTAAGAACACACAACTGGAAGGGAGAAAGTAAAAAAAGGAAGGATTGTAATGTAAGAAGGCCCATGACCTGCAAGTTGGGAAACCCCCTAAACAATATATAGGCTTCAGTAAAGGAGAGGGGTTGAAGTTAATCTATTCATTTAAATTATTTTTTTGGTTTGTACAAACCACTTTATATATATCCAGACTTTCTGAATTATTTAGTTCTATACTTTCTTGGTTTTATGGATTACAGTGATATTGTTGAAATTAAAGGAACTACCACATTCTAATAAATGATTCACAAAATTTGAGTCTTTTTATTTGCACTTTTAACAACTGAAATGTTCTTTAACATGAGTTTTTATAGCTCTTCCAGATTGTGTGTATTCACAATGGCATTCACAGACACTTTATATACACCATTCCTTAGTAAAAGATCTATTTTATCCTTATTGTTGACAATGTGTTTCCATACATTTATTGTATACTAAAGTGCTGGCTTATTAATTTTATATTTATAATATATAACAACTTATACTTTAAACCAATAGTAATTTGGCATGTTAATTTAAAGCCAAAAATAATACTCACTTGCTGTACCCCTTAAAGACAGTAGCATAAGACCCCTCTCCTAGCTGCTCCAACTTTATGTACGCCTCTGACTTGCCAAATGGAGAATCCCCCTGGACATAGAAATTATACAGTTTTATATATCAATTAACTGGAAAAAGTTTATTTGAATGCAAATTTAAAATGGTTGACTGATTCTGCAGATTAACTAAATTGTCAAACCTTAATCAAATTGGGCCAAAATTGTGAACAATGGAATGCAAATACACAAACTCTTTCACATATATATTTAAATTTACAACCCTTCAAAACATGTTTCAAATGTCGCAGATTAGGTTAATTTCATTGTTGTAATTTTTACTACAGCTCCTCAAATAATATACTCTTAAACGAAAATTTATTAATAAATATTAACAATAACAATATAGAAATATTTATCACTCAATTATAAAAGTGAATTAATACTTGTGACAAAATATTACTCCTGTGACAAATTATACATTTTTATCACTTACATAAATTAGTATAGATAGTACATATATATATATATATATATATATATATATACAGTGTAAATAATTCTCTCAATCAACTCATAAATTTCACATTAACTCACTGATCTCAAAAATGACTAGAACGACTCAAAAGATTATATACAATGATAATCTGATAATTTAGGTTTTAGACTACCTCCAATTTTATTTTATCTCTTTGAAATAAAATGACATTTATTTTTAAAAAAATATGTCCACATACTTTAGCAGACAAATGGGTTATCCAAATGACAATGTGCTACTGTATGATTTCTTCTTTTAAAATGTTAGTTGTATTGTTACAAAATCTTGATGACAGTGATGGTGGTAGATACATTGGGTTTTGGCCAAACAATCTGACTTAATTTGAGGGAAAGTACTTTATCCTACCATTAACAATAAATTACTTTTTCATAAAAAGAGCTTTTCTCCAAACATATTTGTAGGTTACCTTATATCGATTTTCAAAATAATAATGTAATTTTTATTCACTGAAAAGCACTGTAGTGAATCAGCTAGTTCACTATACTTTAAAATAAGAACTAGTGTTTCATATTTATTCTAAAAAATCTACCACAAACGGTAGAGTACATTTCAAGATCTTACTTTCTGAGAAAAATAACACCTTGAGGTGTTTTCCATGGAAAAGCACAAATAAGAAATAAGATCGTAATAAAACGCAGCATGTTTGAGTAGGCTTACTCATCCCTTACACCACTTTGACTCCCATCTGGGCCCAAACTGTCCATAAAGGATTTCCTGCCTGCCATCGTAAAAAATACAAAAAAAATATACATATTAAAAACCCTCTGAACCTCAAGCTTATAAGTACGGAAAATACCATACCACCAATAAATATATACATGTAAATATTTATTACACATAAGCAAACATAACATTGTTATCACTATAGAAGTAAAGAAAATCGTGTAAAACATTGCGTTAACTTTCTGATATTCGATTTAACTTTGTCAAAATCCATTGTGTGTGGTGTGTGAAGTTGTCTTTGCTAATCTGTAACCAATTAAAATATGGTCAAATAGTCTCAACCAAAGTGATATATTTCTGTTTTATTAATACAATACTTAGAAAGTAGACTGATAGCAAAAAAAAATCAATCTAAATATTTTAACAGATGTTAATTTTCAAGTCCCCTGTGCCCAGAATTAAAAGCACAAAACAAATAGATTATACATGGATGTAGACTAAAAAAAACTTGATTAAATTCTGCATGTAGATCTGGGTGTGTGTGTGTGTGTGTGTGTGTATATATATATATATATATATATATATATATATATATATATATACACACACACACACACATATATATATATATATATATATAGATAGATAGATAGATAGATATAGATATACACACATGTATACAAAATTTCTGCATATATATAATTATCATTTTTTCAACATTTTTTTATTAAAATTTGTTTTTAAACCAACTTTGGTAAAAACAATCTTCTTACATTTAGATCCTTTGAAAATCAGCTACAAAGATATCAATCAAATGTAGGCAAATAAAACATACTTTCTTCATAATGCTTCAATAAAACCCATTGAATATAAACGTACTATAATGATAACCCTTAAGAGAGATATGTAAGCACTCCTTGCTAGTAGCATCTTGGGGCAGAGTGTTCAACTACAGTCGAACAGATAATAGTATATTTTCTTAAATGTCTCCATCCCCTGTTTTTGCAGCTTGCAGTGCTCATAGTGGCAAACAATTCAATTACTTGGACTTTAGCTGATAATATTGAGCACTTTTTATAATGGCGGCTGTATGTCTAGTCTGTTTATATTCAATGACAAAACACATGGGTTAGTAAATTCTCCAAAAACCTACTGGCAGACAATCAGCGTTAAAACAGAAAGTTTGTACAGTACCTTGAAATTGACTTATCAGATTTTATTTAAGTTTAGCTCAGAAATAAAGGCTTTTTATGGAAGACAGCATAGTAAATTAGAAAAAAACGGTTTCAAATTAAAAGAAATACAAAAATAAATTCTGGTAATCATTTTGTATTTTTGATTTTCACTTGAACCATAATGTTCATTGCTTTCAAATTTGCTCTGTTTTACACTCTGTTTTAATATGAATAAAATCTAATTAACTGATTTTGAGAAATTGAGTCATTTTTTTGTTTCATTGTTTTGACAGCTTGACAACAAAAATTTTTGAGTATTCGCATTGCATTATGTGAAACAATTTGTCCAATTTTTACGTTATATTAAAATTAGTCCAGCTTTAAAAAACTGTCATTATATAATTACTGCGTTTTAACTAAAGAATGCACCGATAAGATTGAGATAATAGCTAAGTGAATATTTTAAAGTCCAAGTTACAGTGTGTCATTGTACTGTCAAATATTTACAATAGTCTGTTGCTTTTCGATTGTTTTCCTTTTTTTTCTGTGAAAGTACATGAAATCTGTGAAAGTTTGTTCAAAGCAAATTTCAAAAAAGTAACAAAGTTTGATAACATTAAATGAACTAATCTTTCAATACGAGAATCATTCAATTCAAATAAAGAATACAAAAATAAACCCTAACTGCTGCAAAAAATCATAAAATTATGTTTCATCTTGTAATTTTTTTTATATCTGATTTCACAATCATAATCAGCACTAAAATATAAATAGCATTTTACATTTTCAATGGAATTAGAGACTTTTAAAACGTTGCTTTAATCAAATTTATACATACTGATAATGAAGCTTGTTTTTTTTAATTAAAAAAAAAGAAAATGTTCTAATTTTGTAAATATCTGAATGATTATTTCGAAATGGTTACATAGTTTTTGTCGGGTAACAACTTGTCCAAGCTATTAATAAAATAAATTTTTGTACCCTTTAAAAAAATCAGATTAAAATTACAAATGCTAGAGAGGCGTGCACACACACACACACACACACACACACACACACACACACACACGTTTAACTTTTCAAAAGCTCTAACTCCAGAGCAAGAGTGCATTTTTTATGGTCCTTAGGTCATTCATTATGTCTCCAAAAGCTCATTTTTCCCAAAAAAATTTTCTTAAATATATTAGACTAACATTTTTTAAAAAAAACTTTAAATTAAAAAAAAATGAAATATGTTAAAAAATATTTTCTTAAAATAAAAAGAATAAGAAAATGTAGTGTGTATTAAAAGATAAAATGGGTAACTGTTTTTTTTTTAATAAAAACTATTTTTCAAAAGGTATAAATAATGGCTATTTGATAACGAGACGGGAGTGTACAAGTTTCGAATATCGTAATCAAAAAATATTTAACAAAGTACACTTCCATTCCAAAATTAACCTTTTTAAACAAGCGCAAACAAATCAACCAAAATGAGATGCCTTGCTCAAATACTTTGATGCACATAATTTCTTCTCCTGAATTATTTCCCCAAAAGTACTGTTTGGAAGGTACAGACTAAAATTAAAACTATTTAAGAAATAACTGGTAAATCGACTAATTTCTTAAAATAGGTTCATAAAATTTTGCTCATATATGAATAATAGTAACTCAAGTCAGTAACAAATTTGAAATAGAAGAAATTAACTGGTTAACAATTGAAAGATATTAAATAACTAAACACCGATATGCAGATTTTGGATAGCTAGTGTAAGGAAAGTTTAGACGGATTAAGTTGTCAAATGTTTTACATAATATCAGTTTAAATGCCTAGGCCTACCTTCCTCGTATGTCTGTGGTAACATACATTCTTGTCATTACGTCTTTGCCCACACCTCAGACAAAAGCTTAACAATAAGATGAATGCCATAGAAATAACCTCGACCAATCTCTTCACCATTCTGTTACTGTTAATTTCTTTCACAGCTTTCACATTCTTTATCTCTTTTGGTTTACATAGGGGGAGCTCAAAGTCTACCAAATTCCTAAACATAATTATTAACTGTCTGGTATTTCTTATCCTAAAAGTCTCTACGTTAAACCAAAAATTTCACTTAGACGCCATGAGTCTATCTAAAAATTTCGTTTTATAAAATCCACGAGTCAGGTCACTGCCATTACTGTACTTACTAACAAATAAGACAACAGCCAAATTTACATGTTTTATTGGTTATGTTTTGTAGATGGAAAACAAATCAGCTGTTGTAAATAACAGCTGTTACAAATAAAAATCACCGCACGCAGCTATTTCACTGACTTGATGGAATAAATGTCTAATTACATAAAAAAACGCGCGTAGTAAGGCCATTACTGTACTTACTAACAAATAAGACAACTGCCAAATTTACATGTTTTATTGGTTATGTTTTGTAGATGGAAAACAAATCAGCTGTTGTAAATAACAGCTGTTACAAATAAAAATCACCGCACGCAGCTATTTCACTGACTTGATGGAATAAATGTCTAATTACATAAAAACCGCGCGTAGTAAGGCCATTACTGTACTTACTAACAAATAAGACAGCCAAATTTACATGTTTTATTGGTTATGTTTTGTAGATGGAAAACAAATCAGCTGTTGTAAATAACAGCTGTTACAAATAAAAATCACCGCACGCAGCTATTTCACTGACTTGATGGAATAAATGTCTAATTATATAAAAAACGCGCGTACGCGCGCGCTCAATTCACGGTCTCCAGACACTCTTAAAGCTAAGCTTATACAGTACTACATTTATAATATTACCAAACTTGTAACGAAATGATAATTACAATAATCACTTTATTCTTTGTATTCCTAAGCGCATAAATATTTCAATGTTAACAATTAAAGTAAAATTAATAATAATTAATTTGTTATTATCTATGTTAGTCGTAAACAATGGCGATGAGAATAAACTTAGCAGTACTGTGAAAGAGAACAGCTGTGGTGCGAAATCAGCTATTACTTAAAGTGTACTTAAATGACGAAATTCCTCTAATACCGAAATGGTGATATTACCGAAAATGACGGATTTCTGCTATGTTAAATTTTTACACAAAATTCAATTTGTCAATCTGGAAATGTTTAAGGGCTGGCAACATTCAAGTTAGTTTATAAATCCAACGAAATTTTGGAGAAATCCTTCCCACTAACTTGTGTTCTGAACCATGTAGGTTGTTGTTACAATATTATTTCCATTACAATATGCTGCCACATTCCAATATTCATCACATTGTGTAAGTTGACTGACATTGATGTAAAAAATATGTTTTTAATGTTATTAATAAATATTTTATTTCAATATTCATTTTCATTTTAACTATTAATATTCGTTTTAAATATTAATATTTATTTAATATTCGTTTTTAACTGTAATACAGTGAATAGGTCTATTTGTACTTGGGTTAAAAATAAGGTATTTATAACTTTTCATTTGTTTAACTAAAGTAAAGATTTTTAATATTTTCTTCTTTTATTTTAGTAGTCATTTTTATTTTTTTTCGAACGTACCATAGTTTCAGCACTTTTATATATTTTGTATTATTGCCATGGGGCATTTTGTCGCAAAAACTGACAAAACAAGTGAAAAGTTACATTTACCAAAAATTCTAGGTTAATTTTCATCCTAGCAATAAGGTTTAATTACTGGAAAAAATACAATATTTCCCTCTGTGCGACGCAACCAGTGTTACGTTGGTGAGATCTACTTTAGTGCCTTCAGGCCGAAAAGTATTTGTTTTGAAAATCGAATTTCACCAATGTAATTAGCGATACAATTTTATTTAATATGCGAATTTATGCACATTTTAACTCAGATTATGATAATGAATCAGATTTTTTCGAAGTATAACACAAAAATTAATTTGCTTGAACCTATTAAACCGATTTTGCGTTTCTGAATAAAATCTGATCAAAACTGCCAAAAATAGAGTTAAACACAAAAACAGTCATCAACGCATTCTTGCTGTAATGACTACTCCTACATTTTTGTCGATAGCGAATAGATTCTCTAGCACGTTGAGTCATACAATAATCAAGTATTATTTAGAAAGAAGCTATTATATGTTTATTTTAAAAGAATCAGTATTAGGCTTGGCGGTGTAGTTGGTATATTTCATATCGGGATGCAAACAACTTCTCAGCCTTTATATAGAGTTTTTTCAAGAGCATTACGTAAAATAGCGAAAACAATAATGTGTTTTGGACACTGATTTTTAACTTTAATGGTTGGAAGTCACTTTAAACTAAGAGTTACGGTAAACCCTAAAAAACAGTTTGAAGGCAGTAACAATTAACTATTTTAAATGTTTTTTAAAGTGATTTATAATAAATATTTCCATTTAAGTAACGACTGATAACCATACAAATTCCTTAACATGTTAGAATTATTTCCTTAACTATACATATATAAATATCATCTGAAACAGCCTAACATAGTCAGCGCTAGTTTTGACTTTCTTCGTAGGTTAAGAAGAGCCATAAAAGCCGCCAGATAACACAGGTTTTTGTATTAGCTTCTGTCTGCCTATGACAACTCTCCGAGGTTAAAAAGAACCTTAAAAGCCGACAAAGACCTTAAGTTTTTTTTATCTGCCTGTGATAACTCTTTAAGGTTAATAACAGTCTTAAAATCCGCCAAAGACCTTAAGTTTTCTTATTACCTTCTCTTTGTAACAACTCTTCTAAGTTAAGAAGCCGCTAGATATCTTAAGTTTTCTTATTAGCTTCTACCTGTATGTAACAACTCATCCAGGCTAAGAAGAATTTTAAAAGCTACAGACATCTTAAACTTTCTTATTAGCTTCTGTCTCTCGGTGACAAATCTTCAAAGTTAAGAATAGCCTTAAAAGCCGAGAGTAACCTTCAGTTTTTTTTATTAGTTTCTGTCTGTGACAACTCATTGAGGTTAAGCAATCTTAATTATGGAAACTCAGTAGCCGCAGAAACCTAAGTTTTCTTATTAGCTTCTGTCTGTAGGAATTCTTTGAGGTTAATTCAGCAGGGGGTGCAGACTAGCTGCACCTATTGAGAGAATTTAGACATCCCTTTCGGTACCCGAGTGTAACACACACTTACACTTACAACACTACACTTACGACTTTAACACTTTACATTCACACTTACATTTAAGGAGACGATAATATCCTAGATGTGCTTTTCGCCTTAAAATAACAAACGAACAAAATCTTTGAGGTTAAAAAGAGCCTTAAAATTTGCCGATACCTTGAAATTTCTTATTAGCTTCTGCTTGTCTGTAACAACTCTTCCAGGTAAAGTCAAGAGCCTTAAAAGCTGCAGATATCTTGTGTTTTCGTATTAGCTTCTCTGTCTGTGACAACTCTTTTAAGTTATAAAGCGTCTTAAAAGGTACCAAAGAACTTAAGTTTTCTTATTAGCTTTCTTCCTGTTTGTGACAACTGTCCTATGTCAAGACAGCCTTAAAAGTTGCCAGAGGACTTAAGTTTTCTTATTAGCTTCTGTCTGGTTATTAACTCTTCGAGGTTAAGAAAAGCCTAAAAAGCCTACAGAGTTTTTTTTATTAACTTTTGTAACAACTCTTCGAGGTTAGGAAAATCCTTAAAAGCAGCAGAGACCTTAAGTTTTCTTAGTAACGTCTAGCTGTCTATAACAACTCAGACAGTTACTTCTTATTACTTCTGTGATAAATAGTTCTCTTATTTATCTCTATAAACCTGAAGTTGCATATTATCTTGAAACGTACTTGACGTGTTATTGAATTGTAAATAGAATGTGTCAATACTGAGGTAATAAAACGTTTATGTTACGTTTGTTGACGAAGGGTGAAAACCGAATCAGAGAATGAAATAAAATCATGAATAAGCGATGTGTCAGAGGGAATAAGGAACAAGGAACACCTGCGTGTTACTAGAATACTTTCAGGAAATAATATTCAGTTCCATGGATGAATATATAACATTAGCACACACGATATGATATCGATTGGATTTATTACTGTCCACAAGGTTAATACATATGCTGAGGTGGATGTTAATAAATTCAGTGCTTTCTATGTAGTTTCCTTTAATAAAGAATTAATCACAATGATAAATGGTGACACCACGCTCCAGCTACCACTTTTTACGATCACTATGAATGTAATAAACAAAGGATCCTTGTGTTTTTAAACGGAAAACGGCAAAGTCGGACAATTATGAAACGTGTCAGTTTTGTTAATTTTTTAAACCGAATTTAGGAAAATTATAGCTGAATGAAATAAATTTTGTATTAACAAATAAATCACTATAGAACACAGGTGTGTCTTGCTATAACAAATTTTGCAACAATGTTTTTTGTCTTACTTTCAAATTACAGTCACGGTACGGAAATGAGAACTGATATTAGATTCAAACGGAATTTGAAAAGTCCTAATGTACGCAGACTTTAAAGCTGATTAGTAAATTTTCAAAATCTTGCAACATAAAAAGTTTTTTTAAAAAGATTTGGAATGACCGTTATTTTTTTGGCGATTGGACGAATTTTACTATGTAATAAAATTGTCCAAATCTTTTAGCAAAATCAAATTTTGTGCCAAGTTTGAATAGAATAGGACCAACATTAAATAACTAGAGATCAGGATCGGCGTTCATTTCACAGCCTGGACAGCCGTTCCTCTGGTTCATTTTCCAATATGAATTCGCTAAAAAAAATCACAACTTTTGTCATAAGCTTTAGAACCCGATTTTGGCCTCTAATTGGCTTTAAAATCTACGTAACTTAACATTTAAAGATTTCAATTTTTTTCGAAAAGGAACCCTGATCGCCGTTAATATTCCCAGATAAATTTGAACTAAATCGTGTTAAAAAGTTTGGGTAGGGTACACCACAAAATACTTTTAATTACATAATTTATTTGCAGTTTCTGGTGGTATTGGTGTCGTATACAGTACATTTCACCTAAATTTGTGTCATCATTTTCAAAATTACAAATGTAACATTTTGAAAGTGCATGTACTTTTTACGAGAAATTCAAATTTGTACAAATTATTTGCTTAAGGGGGTTTATGTTCAGCTACAAAATGATTTTGGGCGAGACAACGTATTAACCCGTTTAAACGCAGTGTGATATTTTAAACTATGACTCGTGACGTAATATCACAGAACATAATCTAGTGAACGTGTTTAGTGTACGAGGGATACAGTAACACTTGTTGCGTCAGAGGCGATATGCATCCACGCAAGGAGGGTCCCGGGGGACGAAATGAAGCGGGAGAATAAAGCGGTCCTGATTTGAATATGACGGGACAATTGAGAGATGCCATGGAGAACAATAATGATCCAAAATGAAACGTTTCATAAGGATAAATAAAGCGTGCTAAAATATTTATACAATCCACCAAAAAACTTGCAAGGCGTTCCATATCAGCTACTTTCCATTAAAAACTGCGCTGTTAAAGAGAACATGACGGTAAGATCCAGACCCGCTACCTTGAAATGAGAGCCGATCCTGAATTCTAGATAGTTCCTGTGTGTGTGTGTGTGTGTGTGTGTGCGTGTGCGCGCGCGCGCGCGTGCATGTGTGTGTGCGTGCGTGCGTGCGTGCGTGAGTGTGTGCGTGCGCACGAGCGTGCGTGTGTTTTGTGTATGTATGTAAAGCCGCCTCGGTGGCCTAGTGGATAGCGTACTAGGCTTTCACCCCGAGGACCCGGGTTCGATTCCCGGCGAGGGCTTGGCATTTTCATACGCTAGAAATCATCCCATCGTCTGCATTAGCCCAAGTGTGCAAAATAGTCGGACGTTAAACACAAAAAAAAAAAATTAAAAAAAAATAAAAATTGTATGTATGTAAGTGTGTGTGTGTGTGTGTGTGTGTGTGTGTGTGTGTGTGTGTGTGTGTGTCACAGTTTTGGTTCAGTATGATTCAAACTTGGTACAAAAATCGATTTGGGTAATAGCTCAAACATGTTTGTTACCCAGCAAAATCCACTCAACAGTTTCAAATCCGGTGGTTCTTGCCAACCTTTAAAAATGCATAGCATTTTTGGCCTGCTTTTTGAATCTGATCTTATTATCGTTACCAGAGTTAAAAAATGCACAAATTAATATTTTGAATTTTCAACGGCGCTCTTGTACTGAATTCGTATTATTAAAGTAGATTTATTTGTTTATTTATTTAATAAGATTTAAGCGGTTCACGTACCGTACCGAGTGACCGTGCTTCGCTTTTATGTTGAGAATATTTGTGATTAATAAGAAAACGATTGACAATGTTCATATATTGTGCAATGAAGTAAATATAATTGAAAGATTTCATTTAATATGTATCAATATAAACTGATAGTTTAAAGAGCAGTATATTAGTGTCAGAGCGCTCCACGACAGCGCTCGACGACAGCGCTCCACGACAGCGCTCGACGACAGCGCTCCACGACAGCGCTCCACGACAGCGCTCCACGACAGCGCTCGACGACAGCGCTCCACGACAGCGCTCCACGACAGCGCTCCACGACAGCGCTCGACGACAGCGCTCCACGACAGCGCTCGACGACAGCGCTCCACGACAGCGCTCCACGACAGCGCTCCACGACAGCGCTCGACGACAGCGCTCGACGACAGCGCTCCACGACAGCGCTCCACGACAGCGCTCGACGACAGCGCTCCACGACAGCGCTCGACGACAGCGCTCCACGACAGCGCTCCACGACAGCGCTCCACGACAGCGCTCCACGACAGCGCTCGACGACAGCGCTCGACGACAGCGCTCCACGACAGCGCTCCACGACAGCGCTCCACGACAGCGCTCCACGACAGCGCTCCACGACAGCGCTCCACGACAGCGCTCCACGACAGCGCTCCACGACAGCGCTCGA
The DNA here is from genome assembly GCA_022606455.1 of Callitettix versicolor. Lineage (NCBI taxonomy): Eukaryota > Metazoa > Arthropoda > Insecta > Hemiptera > Cercopidae > Callitettix > Callitettix versicolor. Next base: position 7,880,580 of record CM040187.1, read on the forward strand.
CGACAGCGCTCCACGACAGCGCTCGACGACAGCGCTCGACGACAGCGCTCCACGACAGCGCTCGACGACAGCGCTCGACGACAGCGCTCGACGACAGCGCTCGACGACAGCGCTCCACGACAGCGCTCGACGACAGCGCTCCACGACAGCGCTCCACGACAGCGCTAGCAACGTTCTCCGTCAATAATTTATAACGGTATCCGTTATAATTTAGATAAATGTTACTGGCACAACTTCATTGGAAATTTCTCCGTGAAGTGGTCAATATTACGATAGGTTTTGCCGTTCACTCATTATTACAGGAAATAACCAGCAACTACATTCTCAATGTTGAATCAAAGCCCGCAATCTTGGAACGGAAGTGAATGGGAAAAATCTTACACATAACGTCTTTTGAGCTTGAAAAGTACCTCCGTACCAAATTTCAAAACATTCGGTAAATGTTTTTGATAAAAACTACGTACACCCGTCACAGTTAAATCAGATACCGCCATTTTGAAAAGAAAGAAAATGGGAAAGCGTCACTTGGGCTTTATAAAAAATATCTCCATATCAAGTTTCATAACAATGCGTTTAGCTAAAACTGCGTACACTCCTTACTGTAAATCAGAGGCCGCCATTTTGAAAAGAAAGAAAATGGGAAAGCGTCACTTGGGCTTTATAAAAAATATCTCCATATCAAATTTCATAACAATGCGTTTAGCTAAAACTGCGTACACTCCTTACTGTAAATCAGATACCGCCATTTTGAAAAGAAAGAAAATGGGAAAGCGTCACTTGGGCTTTATAAAAAATATCTCCATATCAAATTTCATAACAATGCGTTTAGCTAAAACTGCGTAAACTCCTTACTGTAAATCAGATACCGCCATTTTGAAAAGAAAGAAAATGGGAAAGCGTCACTTGGGCTTTATAAAAAATATCTCCATATCAAATTTCATAACAATGCGTTTAGCTAAAACTGCGTACACTCCTTACTGTAAATCAGAGGCCGCCATTTTGAAAAGAAAGAAAATGGGAAAGCGTCACTTGGGCTTTATAAAAAATATCTCCATATCAAATTTCATAACAATGCGTTTAGCTAAAACTGCGTAAACTCCTTACTGTAAATCAGATGCCGCCATTTTGAAAAGAAAGAAAATGGGAAAGCGTCACTTGGGCTTTATAAAAAATATCTCCATATCAAATTTCATAACAATGCGTTTAGCTAAAACTGCGTACACTCCTTACTGTAAATCAGGATACCGCCATTTAGAAAAGAAGTGAATGGGAAAGCGTCACTTGGGCTTTATAAAAAATATCTCCATATCAAATTTCATAACAATGCGTTTAGCTAAAACTGCGTACACTCCTTACTGTAAATCAGGATACCGCCATTTAGAAAAAGAAGTGAATGGGAAAGCGTCACTTGGGCTTTATAAAAAATATCTCCATATCAAATTTCATAACAATGCGTTTAGCTAAAACTACGTACACTCCTTACTGTAAATCAGATACCGCCATTTAGAAAATGAAGTGAATGGGAAAGCGTCACTTGGGCTTTATAAAAAATATCTCCATATCAAATTTCATAACAATGCGTTTAGCTAAAACTACGTACACTCCTTACTGTAAATCAGGATACCGCCATTTAGAAAAGAAGTGAATGGGAAAGCGTCACTTGGGCTTTATAAAAAATATCTCCATATCAAATTTCATAACAATGCGTTTAGCTAAAACTACGTACACTCCTTACTGTAAATCAGGATACCGCCATTTAGAAAAAGAAGTGAATGGGAAAGCGTCACTTGGGCTTTATAAAAAATATCTCCATATCAAATTTCATAACAATGCGTTTAGCTAAAACTGCGTACACTCCTTACTGTAAATCAGGATACCGCCATTTAGAAAAAGAAGTGAATGGGAAAGCGTCACTTGGGCTTTATAAAAAATATCTCCATATCAAATTTCATAACAATGCGTTTAGCTAAAACTGCGTAAACTCCTTACTGTAAATCAGATACCGCCATTTTGAAAAGAAAGAAAATGGGAAAGCGTCACTTGGGCTTTATAAAAAATATCTCCATATCAAATTTCATAACAATGCGTTTAGCTAAAACTGCGTACACTCCTTACTGTAAATCAGAGGCCGCCATTTTGAAAAGAAAGAAAATGGGAAAGCGTCACTTGGGTTTTATAAAAAATATCTCCATATCAAATTTCATAACAATGCGTTTAGCTAAAACTGCGTAAACTCCTTACTGTAAATCAGATACCGCCATTTTGAAAAGAAAGAAAATGGGAAAGCGTCACTTGGGCTTTATAAAAAATATCTCCATATCAAATTTCATAACAATGCGTTTAGCTAAAACTGCGTACACACTTACTGTAAATCAGAGGCCGCCATTTTGAAAAGAAAGAAAATGGGAAAGCGTCACTTGGGCTTTATAAAAAATATCTCCATATCAAATTTCATAACAATGTGTTTAGCTAAAACTGCGTAAACTCCTTACTGTAAATCAGATGCCGCCATTTTGAAAAGAAAGAAAATGGGAAAGCGTCACTTGGGCTTTATAAAAAATATCTCCATATCAAATTTCATAACAATGCGTTTAGCTAAAACTGCGTACACTCCTTACTGTAAATCAGGATACCGCCATTTAGAAAAAGAAGTGAATGGGAAAGCGTCACTTGGGCTTTATAAAAAATATCTCCATATCAAATTTTATAACAATGCGATTAGCTAAAACTACGTACACTCCTTACTGTAAATCAGGATACCGCCATTTAGAAAAAGAAGTGAATGGGAAAGCGTCACTTGGGCTTTATAAAAAATATCTCCATATCAAATTTCATAACAATGCGTTTAGCTAAAACTACGTACACTCCTTACTGTAAATCAGATACCGCCATTTAGAAAAAGAAGTGAATGGGAAAGCGTCACTTGGGCTTTATAAAAAATATCTCCATATCAAATTTCATAACAATGCGTTTAGCTAAAACTACGTACACTCCTTACTGTAAATCAGGATACCGCCATTTAGAAAAAGAAGTGAATGGGAAAGCGTCACTTGGGCTTTATAAAAAATATCTCCATATCAAATTTCATAACAATGCGTTTAGCTAAAACTACGTACACTCCTTACTGTAAATCAGGATACCGCCATTTAGAAAAAGAAGTGAATGGGAAAGCGTCACTTGGGCTTTACAAAAAATATCTCCATATCAAATTTCATAACAATGCGTTTAGCTAAAACTGCGTACACTCCTTACTGTAAATCAGGATACCGCCATTTAGAAAAAGAAGTGAATGGGAAAGCGTCACTTGGGCTTTATAAAAAATATCTCCATATCAAATTTCATAACAATGCGTTTAGCTAAAACTGCGTAAACTCCTTACTGAAAATCAGATACCGCCATTTTGAAAAGAAAGAAAATGGGAAAGCGTCACTTGGGCTTTATAAAAAATATCTCCATATCAAATTTCATAACAATGCGTTTAGCTAAAACTGCGTACACTCCTTACTGTAAATCAGAGGCCGCCATTTTGAAAAGAAAGAAAATGGGAAAGAGTCACTTGGGCTTTATAAAAAATATCTCCATATCAAATTTCATAACAATGCGTTTAGCTAAAACTGCGTACACTCCTTACTGTAAATCAGATACCGCCATTTTGAAAAGAAAGAAAATGGGAAAGCGTCACTTGGGCTTTATAAAAAATATCTCCTTATCAAATTTCATAACAATGCGTTTAGCTAAAACTGCGTAAACTCCTTACTGTAAATCAGATACCGCCATTTTGAAAAGAAAGAAAATGGGAAAGCGTCACTTGGGCTTTATAAAAAATATCTCCATATCAAATTTCATAACAATGCGTTTAGCTAAAACTGCGTAAACTCCTTACTGTAAATCAGATGCCGCCATTTTGAAAAGAAAGAAAATGGGAAAGCGTCACTTGGGCTTTATAAAAAATATCTCCATATCAAATTTCATAACAATGCGTTTAGCTAAAACTGCGTAAACTCCTTACTGTAAATCAGATGCCGCCATTTTGAAAAGAAAGAAAATGGGAAAGCGTCACTTGGGCTTTATAAAAAATATCTCCATATCAAATTTCATAACAATGCGTTTAGCTAAAACTACGTACACTCCTTACTGTAAATCAGATACCGCCATTTAGAAAAAGAAGTGAATGGGAAAGCGTCACTTGGGCTTTATAAAAAATATCTCCATATCAAATTTCATAACAATGCGTTTAGCTAAAACTACGTACACTCCTTACTGTAAATCAGGATACCGCCATTTAGAAAAGAAGTGAATGGGAAAGCGTCACTTGGGCTTTATAAAAAATATCTCCATATCAAATTTCATAACAATGCGTTTAGCTAAAACTACGTACACTCCTTACTGTAAATCAGGATACCGCCATTTAGAAAAAGAAGTGAATGGGAAAGCGTCACTTGGGCTTTATAAAAAATATCTCCATATCAAATTTCATAACAATGCGTTTAGCTAAAACTGCGTAAACTCCTTACTGTAAATCAGATACCGCCATTTTGAAAAGAAAGAAAATGGGAAAGCGTCACTTGGGCTTTATAAAAAATATCTCCATATCAAATTTCATAACAATGCGTTTAGCTAAAACTGCGTACACTCCTTACTGTAAATCAGAGGCCGCCATTTTGAAAAGAAAGAAAATGGGAAAGCGTCACTTGGGCTTTATAAAAAATATCTCCATATCAAATTTCATAACAATGCGTTTAGCTAAAACTGCGTACACTCCTTACTGTAAATCAGATACCGCCATTTTGAAAAGAAAGAAAATGGGAAAGCGTCACTTGGGCTTTATAAAAATATCTCCATATCAAATTTCATAACAATGCGTTTAGCTAAAACTGCGTAAACTCCTTACTGTAAATCGGATACCGCCATTTTGAAAAGAAAGAAAATGGGAAAGCGTCACTTGGGCTTTATAAAAAATATCTCCATATCAAATTTCATAACAATGCGTTTAGCTAAAACTGCGTACACTCCTTACTGTAAATCAGAGGCCGCCATTTTGAAAAGAAAGAAAATGGGAAAGCGTCACTTGGGCTTTATAAAAAATATCTCCATATCAAATTTCATAACAATGCGTTTAGCTAAAACTGCGTACACTCCTTACTGTAAATCAGGATACCGCCATTTAGAAAAAGAAGTGAATGGGAAAGCGTCACATGGGCTTTATAAAAAATATCTCCATATCAAATTTCATAACAATGCGTTTAGCTAAAACTACGTACACTCCTTACTGTAAATCAGGATACCGCCATTTAGAAAAAGAAGTGAATGGGAAAGCGTCACTTGGGTTTTATAAAAAATATCTCCATATCAAATTTCATAACAATGCGTTTAGCTAAAACTGCGTAAACTCCTTACTGTAAATCAGATACCGCCATTTTGAAAAGAAAGAAAATGGGAAAGCGTCACTTGGGCTTTATAAAAAATATCTCCATATCAAATTTCATAACAATGCGTTTAGCTAAAACTGCGTACACTCCTTACTGTAAATCAGAGGCCGCCATTTTGAAAAGAAAGAAAATGGGAAAGCGTCACTTGGGCTTTATAAAAAATATCTCCATATCAAATTTCATAACAATGCGTTTAGCTAAAACTGCGTAAACTCCTTACTGTAAATCAGATGCCGCCATTTTGAAAAGAAAGAAAATGGGAAAGCGTCACTTGGGCTTTATAAAAAATATCTCCATATCAAATTTCATAACAATGCGTTTAGCTAAAACTGCGTACACTCCTTACTGTAAATCAGGATACCGCCATTTAGAAAAAGAAGTGAATGGGAAAGCGTCACTTGGGCTTTATAAAAAATATCTCCATATCAAATTTTATAACAATGCGATTAGCTAAAACTACGTACACTCCTTACTGTAAATCAGGATACCGCCATTTAGAAAAAGAAGTGAATGGGAAAGCGTCACTTGGGCTTTATAAAAAATATCTCCATATCAAATTTCATAACAATGCGTTTAGCTAAAACTACGTACACTCCTTACTGTAAATCAGATACCGCCATTTAGAAAAAGAAGTGAATGGGAAAGCGTCACTTGGGCTTTATAAAAAATATCTCCATATCAAATTTCATAACAATGCGTTTAGCTAAAACTACGTACACTCCTTACTGTAAATCAGGATACCGCCATTTAGAAAAAGAAGTGAATGGGAAAGCGTCACTTGGGCTTTATAAAAAATATCTCCATATCAAATTTCATAACAATGCGTTTAGCTAAAACTACGTACACTCCTTACTGTAAATCAGGATACCGCTATTTAGAAAAAGAAGTGAATGGGAAAGCGTCACTTGGGCTTTACAAAAAATATCTCCATATCAAATTTCATAACAATGCGTTTAGCTAAAACTGCGTACACTCCTTACTGTAAATCAGGATACCGCCATTTAGAAAAAGAAGTGAATGGGAAAGCGTCACTTGGGCTTTATAAAAAATATCTCCATATCAAATTTCATAACAATGCGTTTAGCTAAAACTGCGTAAACTCCTTACTGAAAATCAGATACCGCCATTTTGAAAAGAAAGAAAATGGGAAAGCGTCACTTGGGCTTTATAAAAAATATCTCCATATCAAATTTCATAACAATGCGTTTAGCTAAAACTGCGTACACTCCTTACTGTAAATCAGAGGCCGCCATTTTGAAAAGAAAGAAAATGGGAAAGAGTCACTTGGGCTTTATAAAAAATATCTCCATATCAAATTTCATAACAATGCGTTTAGCTAAAACTGCGTATACTCCTTACTGTAAATCAGATACCGCCATTTTGAAAAGAAAGAAAATGGGAAAGCGTCACTTGGGCTTTATAAAAATATCTCCTTATCAAATTTCATAACAATGCGTTTAGCTAAAACTGCGTAAACTCCTTACTGTAAATCAGATACCGCCATTTTGAAAAGAAAGAAAATGGGAAAGCGTCACTTGGGCTTTATAAAAAATATCTCCATATCAAATTTCATAACAATGCGTTTAGCTAAAACTGCGTAAACTCCTTACTGTAAATCAGATGCCGCCATTTTGAAAAGAAAGAAAATGGGAAAGCGTCACTTGGGCTTTATAAAAAATATCTCCATATCAAATTTCATAACAATGCGTTTAGCTAAAACTGCGTAAACTCCTTACTGTAAATCAGATGCCGCCATTTTGAAAAGAAAGAAAATGGGAAAGCGTCACTTGGGCTTTATAAAAAATATCTCCATATCAAATTTCATAACAATGCGTTTAGCTAAAACTACGTACACTCCTTACTGTAAATCAGATACCGCCATTTAGAAAAAGAAGTGAATGGGAAAGCGTCACTTGGGCTTTATAAAAAATATCTCCATATCAAATTTCATAACAATGCGTTTAGCTAAAACTACGTACACTCCTTACTGTAAATCAGGATACCGCCATTTAGAAAAAGAAGTGAATGGGAAAGCGTCACTTGGGCTTTATAAAAAATATCTCCATATCAAATTTCATAACAATGCGTTTAGCTAAAACTACGTACACTCCTTACTGTAAATCAGGATACCGCCATTTAGAAAAAGAAGTGAATGGGAAAGCGTCACTTGGGCTTTATAAAAAATATCTCCATATCAAATTTCATAACAATGCGTTTAGCTAAAACTGCGTAAACTCCTTACTGTAAATCAGATACCGCCATTTTGAAAAGAAAGAAAATGGAAAGCGTCACTTGGGCTTTATAAAAATATCTCCATATCAAATTTCATAACAATGCGTTTAGCTAAAACTGCGTACACTCCTTACTGTAAATCAGAGGCCGCCATTTTGAAAAGAAAGAAAATGGGAAAGCGTCACTTGGGCTTTATAAAAAATATCTCCATATCAAATTTCATAACAATGCGTTTAGCTAAAACTGCGTACACTCCTTACTGTAAATCAGATACCGCCATTTTGAAAAGAAAGAAAATGGGAAAGCGTCACTTGGGCTTTATAAAAAATATCTCCATATCAAATTTCATAACAATGCGTTTAGCTAAAACTGCGTAAACTCCTTACTGTAAATCAGATACCGCCATTTTGAAAAGAAAGAAAATGGGAAAGCGTCACTTGGGCTTTATAAAAAATATCTCCATATCAAATTTCATAACAATGCGTTTAGCTAAAACTGCGTACACTCCTTACTGTAAATCAGAGGCCGCCATTTTGAAAAGAAAGAAAATGGGAAAGCGTCACTTGGGCTTTATAAAAAATATCTCCATATCAAATTTCATAACAATGCGTTTAGCTAAAACTGCGTACACTCCTTACTGTAAATCAGGATACCGCCATTTAGAAAAAGAAGTGAATGGGAAAGCGTCACATGGGCTTTATAAAAAATATCTCCATATCAAATTTCATAACAATGCGTTTAGCTAAAACTACGTACACTCCTTACTGTAAATCAGGATACCGCCATTTAGAAAAAGAAGTGAATGGGAAAGCGTCACTTGGGCTTTATAAAAAATATCTCCATATCAAATTTCATAACAATGCGTTTAGCTAAAACTGCGTACACTCCTTACTGTAAATCAGGATACCGCCATTTAGAAAAAGAAGGGAATGGGAAAGCGTCACTTGGGCTTTATAAAAAATATCTCCATATCAAATTTCATAACAATGCGTTTAGCTAAAACTACGTACACTCCTTACTGTAAATCAGGATACCGCCATTTAGAAAAAGAAGTGAATGGGAAAGCGTCACTTGGGCTTTATAAAAAATATCTCCATATCAAATTTCATAACAATGCGTTTAGCTAAAACTACGTACACTCCTTACTGTAAATCAGGATACCGCCATTTAGAAAAAGAAGTGAATGGGAAAGCGTCACTTGGGCTTTATAAAAAATATCTCCATATCAAATTTCATAACAATGCGTTTAGCTAAAACTGCGTACACTCCTTACTGTAAATCAGGATACCGCCATTTAGAAAAAGAAGTGAATGGGAAAGCGTCACTTGGGCTTTATAAAAAATATCTCCATATCAAATTTCATAACAATGCGTTTAGCTAAAACTGCGTACACTCCTTACTGTAAATCAGGATACCGCCATTTAGAAAAAGAAGTGAATGGGAAAGCGTCACTTGGGCTTTATAAAAAATATCTCCATATCAAATTTCATAACAATGCGTTTAGCTAAAACTGCGTACACTCCTTACTGTAAATCAGGATACCGCCATTTAGAAAAAGAAGTGAATGGGAAAGCGTCACTTGGGCTTTATAAAAAATATCTCCATATCAAATTTCATAACAATGCGTTTAGCTAAAACTGCGTACACTCCTTACTGTAAATCAGATACCGCCATTTTGAAAAGAAAGAAAATGGGAAAGCGTCACTTGGGCTTTATAAAAAATATCTCCATATCAAATTTCATAACAATGCGTTTAGCTAAAACTGCGTACACTCCTTACTGTAAATCAGATACCGCCATTTTGAAAAGAAAGAAAATGGGAAAGCGTCACTTGGGCTTTATAAAAAATATCTCCATATCAAATTTCATAACAATGCGTTTAGCTAAAACTGCGTACACTCCTTACTCTAAATCAGATACCGCCATTTTGAAAAGAAAGAAAATGGGAAAGCGTCACTTGGGCTTTATAAAAAATATCTCCATATCAAATTTCATAACAATGCGTTTAGCTAAAACTGCGTACACTCCTTACTGTAAATCAGAGGCCGCCATTTAGAAAAAGAAGTGAATGGGAAAAATCTTATCCATACTTCGTTCGGGCTTTATGCAAGTTTCAAAACAGTCGTTAATGCGTTTGGCTAGAACTGCGTCATACACAAACCAAATGCCGAACGGTCGATTTAAAGGGAAGGTGTAATAGCTTAGAGATATATTAAGTTAGAGAATCGTTTTTGCTTCAACAGTACCGTGTTATAAGTTAGAGATCGATCTGTGTAATAAGATAGAGATTCCGTATTGTGTATTAACATAGAGACTACAGTTCCGTCAAGTGTGTTGCACCGTGTGTATATGTTGCCGACGTCGCTGCTTGCAGGCGCTTCAGTTACTTTTATCTAACAAGTAGAACTCGCTTAGTTCAAGATATATATATGATTAAAATATAAAGTTCATTTGGATAGGTTTTGTTTTTAAAGACTTACGTGCAATGCTGTAAATGTATACTAATTTACATATGTACTAGTAATAGTAATAGTAATAATAATATAAAAATATTGTTTGAAGGCTGCTTTATTCAAACCATATCCGAATTGAATTAAGAAAACAGCCCTAAATTAAAGAATTAATTATGAATTAATGAATTCATATAAACTTCCATTTTTTTCGATAAAACACCAATATTTCTATTTTTCTATACAGATAATTGTCAAAAATAAACATTTAGATATGTTGTTGACCATAGTATTGACAATATATTCCACTGTAAACTGTAAAGATACTGAACAGCCTGCAAGCAGCGGTGTCAGCAACATATACACACGGTGCAACACACTTGACGGAACTGTAGTCTCTATGTTAATACACAGTACGGAACTTCTATATTATTACACAGATCTATCTCTAACTTATAACACGGTACTGTCGAAGAAAAAACGATTCTCTAAGTTAATAAATCTCTAAGCTATTACACATCCCCGATTTAAAACAGAGACCTCGCTTCGATCGGTCAAGTAACGATTGAAGGGAAAATAAAATTAATTTATTATAAATTATACATTTTTTTATTATTTGAAAATTTCTCACAAGTGAGGCTCAGTAATCCGGTACTATTCCCACAATGTGGGAAAATTATTAGACCTCACATTTATCAAAATGCGGTTTACCATTATTATCCTGAATTTTCCGGGTAGCTGATACGTTTTGTCGGCATGCATTGTTCCATTTTGTCCGATCTTTGTAGCCCCATTTTAAAGAACAAACATTTAAGCGCGAAAACAACGACAACATTGTTGAAGCAATTATTTCTTTTTATTGAAGAGTGAATTAACATCGTTAAATTTCCCGTAGCAGGGATAAGTCCGAACAATGCTGCCAACCCTACGGCTAAATATTGACGCTGCCTAGACACTAGACGGTAGACAAAGAACGGAAACTCTGATGAGCATCTCACATTACAGCGTCACTTTTATAATGAGGCTGAAGGGAATTTCCAAAGTAAAACATCGCGTTTCATTTCGTCGCGGGAATTAATGCCGCCAAGTCAGAGACGCGCCAATGTTCTAACAGTGTCCGAGGTATTGATACTGTTGAGATTGTTTCAGAAAAGTAAATACTTTAAACTTGTCCGCGGATTATTTTTTTTTCTTAGATCCTGTATTAGGAGCTTCTGAAGACAGATTTTACTCTATATAAACATTGGGTTTTTAAAATTAACTAGTAGTTCAAAGAACAGTTCTCACTGCAGTGTATTCTTAATTAACGTACATTCTCTATGACAGCGTAACCTTTTCCGACAATTTAACCTGTTAGCATATTTACGAAAAATGTTACTTGACCAACTTTAGTGAAAATATTGTACTCTTTCTCCGAGAAGCAATCAAATTTTTGATAGGTTTTGCCGTTCAGCCAGTATTACAGAAAATAGCAACTATTCTCATTGTTAAATCAGAGCCCGTCATCTTGAAACGGAAATAAACGGGGAAAAATCTTACACATACGTCTTTCGAACTTTACAAAAGGTACCTTCGTACAAAATATCACAAACAATAGATCAATGCGTTTGGCCAAAACGGAAGTACACGGGAAAAAATCTTACACATAAGCCTACGTCTTTCGAACTTTTACAAAAGGTACCTTCGTACAAAAGTTCACAAAAAATAGGTCAATGCGTTTGGCCAAAACGGAAGTACACGGGAAAAAAATCTTACACATACGTCTTTCGAACTTTTACAAAAGGTACCTTCGTACAAAATTTCACAAAAAATAGGTCAATGCGTTTGGCCAAAACGGAAGTACACGGGAAAAAAATCTTACACATAGGCCTACGTCTTTCGAACTTTTACAAAAGGTACCTTCGTACAAAATTTCACAAAAAATAGGTCAATGCGTTTGGCCAAAACGGAAGTACACGGGAAAAAATCTTACACATAGGCCTACGTCTTTCGAACTTTTACAAAAGGTACCTTCGTACAAAATTTCACAAGAAATAGGTCAATGCGTTTGGCCAAAACGGAAGTACACGGGAAAAAAATCTTACACATAGGCCTACGTCTTTCGAACTTTTACAAAAGGTACCTTCGTACAAAATATCACAAACAATAGGTCAATGCGTTTGGCCAAAACGGAAGTACACGGGAAAAAATCTTACACATAGGCCTACGTCTTTCGAACTTTTACAAAAGGTACCTTCGTACAAAATATCACAAACAATAGATCAATGCGTTTGGCCAAAACGGAAGTACACGGGAAAAAATCTTACACATAGGCCTACGTCTTTCGAACTTTTACAAAAGGTACCTTCGTACAAAATTTCACAAAAAATAGGTCAATGCGTTTGGCCAAACGGAAGTACACGGAAAAATCTTACACATAGGCCTACGTCTTTCGAACTTTTACAAAAGGTACCTTCGTACAAAATATCACAAACAATAGGTCAATGCGTTTGGCCAAAACGGAAGTACACGGGAAAAAATCTTACACATAGGCCTACGTCTTTCGAACTTTTACAAAAGGTACCTTCGTACAAAATTTCACAAGAAATAGGTCAATGCGTTTGGCCAAAACGGAAGTACACGGGAAAAAATCTTACACATAGGCCTACGTCTTTCGAACTTTTACAAAAGGTACCTTCGTACAAAATTTCACAAAAAATAGGTCAATGCGTTTGGCCAAAACGGAAGTACACGGGAAAAAATCTTACACATAGGCCTACGTCTTTCGAACTTTTACAAAAGGTACCTTCGTACAAAATTTCACAAAAAATAGGTCAATGCGTTTGGCCAAAACGGAAGTACACGGGAAAAAAATCTTACACATACGTCGTTCGAACTTTATACTAGGTACCTACGTACCAAATTTCAAAAATTCGGTCAATGCGTTAGGCCAAAATCTGCGCAAAAAGCAAAAACAAAACCAAATGCCGAAGGTCAGTTAAAACACAACTCTCTGCTCGATCAATAATAATCGAGGCACGTTGCTCGAAATTGTTTCGAGGTTAAAAAAAAAAAAAATCGAAATATGAACCTGAAGCTATCAGGATTACCAATAATTTCAGTAAAATCATAGCAATGTTACGCTGATTTTGAGAACTATGGTCTCAGAGCTTTTTAGTGACTACAGTGTATTGTGCATTTATATAAAATGAAATAACTAAACTTACACTTAACTTTACAATTATACAATACACTTCACGCTTAACAAAGGAACACTTAAATGTACACTTACACTACACTGTTAAATTAACACTTACACTACACACTTAAATTAACAGTTACACTACACACTTAAATTAACAGTTACACTACACACTTAAATTAACACTTACACTACACACTTAAATTAACACTTACACTACACACTTAAATTAACACTTACACTACACACTTAAATTAACAGTTACACTACACACTTAAATTAACAGTTACACTACACACTTAAATTAACACTTACACTACACACTTAAATTAACAGTTACACTACACACTTAAATTAACACTTACGCTATATACTTAACTTTTCATTTGCCACTCTTTAGGACTCGGGTGACTAAGGTACACAGTTTTTATTTATTTATTTCCAAAATTACTTCAAAAATTATACATAATATAATAAAAAATATGAAGGACCTACAGGAGGCATAAATGCCCGTATGTAGGTTGGTCCTTAAAATTAATTCGTTACTTATATGTAAATATTTTTACAAATTGTATATCTCAATACTATTATTATAAAATTTAAAATTAATTAATATATAACAAGATAACATTTTTCTATTATGAAATTAATTAACAAAAACAAATTTCACTTATAACAGATTTGTACTCAGATCACATTATTTTTTTTAAATTGTTCTTTTAACTTTTTTTTAGAGTTTTAGATCCACATTCTAAAGTTTTTAAAGCATTTGGAAGATCATTATAATATTTCTTGGATAAAGTTACTGTTGTAAGATCTATCCATTGACGTCCTTCGTTTTCATTAGAATAAAGTATTAACGTTAACAAAAAAATTAATAAATAAATACACTTACATTACTCAATTCAGTTTCCACTTAACTGTCCTAAAGAGTGGCAAATGAAAAGTTAAGTGTATAGTATAAGTGTTAATTTAAGAGTGTAAATGTAAATTTAAGTGTACCTTGTTAAGCGTGGAGTGTGTTGTATAATTGTTAAGTTATTTCATTTTATATAAATGCACAGTACACTGTAATCAGTAAAAAGCTCTGAGACCACTTACCTCTACACGTACACAACACATTTGACTTTGCACTTATACTAGATATTAATATTAGCTTAATTTATAATTGAAGTGCACACTTACAAATAAGTAGAGTATATGAATCTACCTGTTTGTGTTGGTCAGCCCAACAATCTGACAAACACGCCGGGTAACAAACACCCATGATTGTTGGCAAGTCCACCATGACTGATGGCTGCCACTGGCGTGCAAACTGCTCGATAGCCGTGCGTGCAGCTCCGTTTCTTGGAAATATGCATAAATCCAGGCATCGATCTCAGGCCAAGGCTGAGCATGTATTCTCCAAACAATGACGTTGAACTCTAAGTAAAAGTCATCTGGGATAATAAGTCACGCTATTTCGGCATTTTATGTTTGGTAGTTTTTTCTTAGTGCCTACAAGGTAAATGAGAAAAAGTTTTTATCGAATTTCCACCGGAAAATGATCTACTGGAGCGGTCATCATAGTAAGATCCAGACCGGAACTTTGAAATGATCACAGATCTAACCTATAAATCACTTTCTGAGGATGTCGTTAAGTGTGTGTGTGTGTGTGTGTGTGTGTGTGTGTGTGTGTGTGTGTGTGTGTGTATGTGTATGTATGTAGGCGCGCGCGTGTGTGTATTTTATTCAGCCCACGTTCTCAAGTCTGGTCCGCTTTCTTCAAAAAAGTAAGGAACAACGACACCACTTTGAAAACTCTAAAGTAGTTATGTTAATACTAACTAGAGGATTTTGACGCATTTTTTTTGGATTATCTACTGCCCAATAATGATAACTTACAAAACCATCTTAGTGAGCCTCATCATTCATTATTAAAACATAATCGTTAGTAGCATGGGCACCAAACATTCTTCTACAATGAATCACTTTAGTAAAATCACTTTCATGTAGTTTTTGTAAAATCATAATTTTGGAAGGATGGAATTTCAACTCAGCACTGCAAATAATACACTGAATCGAGCGACATAACATGTCCAAAGTCCGAACACGACACCACGTCGAATGACGAGGACTCTGAAGAACATTTTGACGAGGTCTTACTCTATCAACATTTTGTAGGATTCGTTGTATAGAAGTTTTAAAGAACTTTCAAAAAGTGATCTAGAGATAATGGGTCGACACTCATTTCAAGATCTTAGGGTCTTATCATGATGGCCGCTTCAATAGCACATTTTCCAAAGGAAAGTCGCTGAAAAGCACCAGCTCGATTTAACGCTTAACTACAAAGTTTGGCAATAATTTTACCACAATTTGTAAAGAAAACGATAAAATCCGCTAAGGAAGTAGGAGAAGCGATATTAAGTGGAATTTTACGAGCAATACGACTGGAGGGGTGGAGACGTGAGGGAAGTTATCCGATTAAAGATTCCGATAATCAAAGAGAGATAATTTCCGGGAAAAAGGATTCATATCCCCTAGACCAGGCGGCAGGTGGTATCAATTGGGGGACGGCGTATGAAAGGTTTTGACAAGCGCCGTTAACGGGTAGGGGTTGATAATTGCTTACTGATCTGTAAAACAATTCTACCCAGTCGCTGCAAGTTGGGCCGTCTTAAGATGCCCTTAAAGCCGCAAATAATTACACCCTTATATACTGCAAGCGATTACATGTGATTTAAACGCCCTCCAGTCGATGAATTGTAGAGTTTAGGGGTGACTTTAACCTAACAAATCTCGTCCGAACGTAGGCCTATTGTCAGGACATAAAGTGTAGTGCAAAGTGAACAGAGAAGAATTTATCGCAAATCTGTAAACACGTGGGTTACGTACTTATTTTAATAAATGGTCCATAAACATTGCATAAATTTTTATTACATTCAGTTACTAAGTTCGGGATTTTGGTCAGATCTGATTCAAAATTGGACGAAAAATTGAATTTGTTACGTTAGTTTTCCAACAAAATATGTTGAACCGTTTCAAAACGATGGCCATTCAAAATCATAAAAAAAAAATACTTTTTAAAACAAATATTTTTAATTAATTCACAATGGAAAGTTAGTTCACCATGGTAAGACCCAGAACCTTGACATGAGCCCTACCTACCATCCTTGACCTCTACTTTTAGAGGGGTCTAATTTTAGGCATATGATTGCACGTGCGCGTGTATATATAAAATAGCTTCGACAGTAAAAAAAAAACAACTTTTATAATTTAGGCCACCAAATGAAGGAGTGTAGCTGAGCTGAGCTGAGCCGAATGAAGACGAACGGCAACTGAGCTGAGAATGAAGACGAACGGCAACTGAGCTGAGAATGAAGACGAACGGCAACTGAGCTGAGAATGAAGACTGAGCTGAGAATGAAGACGAACGGCAACTGAGCTGAGAATGAAGACGGCGGCAACTGAGCTGAGAATGAGCTGAGAATGAATGAAGACGAACGGCAACTGAGCTGAGAATGAAGACGAACGGCGGCTGAGAATGAAGACGAACGGCAACTGAACGGCAACTGAGCTGAGAATGAAGACGAACGGCAACTGAGCTGAGAATGAAGACGAACGGCAACTGAGCTGAGAATGAAGACGAACGGCAACTGAGCTGAGAATGAAGACGAACGGCAACTGAGCTGAGAATGAAGACGAACGGCAACTGAGCTGAGAATGAAGACGAACGGCAACTGAGCTGAGAATGAAGACGAACGGCAACTGGAAGCGAAGTTCAGGTTTAAAGAAGGTGTTTTGTGCCTTTGAAATTTTAATGTTCAAGGAATTATTACGTATTGAAAACCATAACGGTAACATGAGTAACGAGAAACAGTAAGACGAACGTGCAGCGTGAGCTGAGAATGTGGACGTTCGGCTTCACAACCGAACTAGACAGAGTCGAAGCTAAGCGGAGCGGAGCGCGTCATGCTTTCAGTGGCCTAAGACGAACGGCAACTGAGCTTGAGAATGAAGACGAACGGCAACTGAGCTTGAGAATGAAGACGAACACCGCATCGTCTGAAAGCTGAGAATGAAGACGATAGTCGCAGGGTGATGTGGTCGGGCATTATCGTGAAATGAAGACGAACGGCAGATTTCCTTTTCCTACGAGCTGTTTTGAGAATGAAGACGAATTGGCAACTGAGCGTTGATGGATGAAGACGAACGGCAACTGAGCTGCGAATAAAGACGAACGGCAACTGAGCTGAGAATGAAGACGAACGGCAACTGAGCTGAGAATGAAGACGAACGGCAACTGAGCTGAGAATGAAGACGAACGGCAACTGAGCTGAGAATGAAGACGAACGGCAACTGGAAGCGGAGTTCAGTTAGTTTAAAGAAGGTGTTTTGTGCCTTTTAAATTTTAATGTTCTAGGGAATTATTACGTATTAAAAACCATAACGGTAACATAAGTAACGAGAAACAGTAAGTTTGAAGGCTTGTTCAGCGTGGTGGGGGAAGCGGTGGTTGTTCAGCTTCACAACCGAACTAGACAGAGTCGAAGCTAAGCGGAGCGGAGCGCGTCATGCTTTCAGTGGCCTAACTTACATTAAAAACAATATTTTAGGTTTTGAATGCGTAGTCCCCTCTGTTGAGCATTTTGCTCTGCATTTGGTAACCACTTGGCTGTATTCTTTACTTCATACTTCGTAATTTCTTTGTCTTATTTATTTATTGTTACTATTTTTTAAATTCTCATATCACAAACGTAATCAGCGTTAAAATCCTCTGAAATTAACAAAATGAATTTTAATGAGGTCAGGGGTCATATTCGTACTTTCAATGTAACTTTAAAGTTTAAAATGTTCATTTATGCAGATTTTAATGTCGTTTATGACAGTGAAACCAGATTTTAAAATGACTGTACTATATAAAAATAATGTTAGGAATTCGCTTTCATCATGTCAGCGAGACAGCTGCGTGATTAGTTAAGTCTCATTTTGTCATAGTAATCGACGTTAAAAAGCTCATTTTGTCATAGTAATCGACGTTGAAAAGCTCATTTTGTCATAGTAATCGACGTTAAAAAGCTCATTTTGTCATAGTAATCGACGTTGAAAAGCTCATTTTGTCATAGTAATCGACGTTAAAAAGCTCATTTTGTCATAGTAATCGACGTAAAAAGCTCATTTTGTCATAGTAATCGACGTTAAAAGCTCATTTTGTCATAGTAATCGACGTTAAAAAGCTCATTTTGTCATAGTAATCGACGTTGAAAAGCTCATTTTGTCATAGTAATCGACGTTAAAAAGCTCATTTTGTCATAGTAATCGACGTTAAAAAGCTCATTTTGTCATAGTAATCGACGTTGAAAAGCTCATTTTGTCATAGTAATCGACGTTGAAAAGCTCATTTTGTTATAGTAATCGACGTTAAAAAGCTCATTTTGTCATAGTAATCGACGTTAAAAAGCTCATTTTGTCATAGTAATCGACGTTAAAAAGCTCATTTTGTCATAGTAATCGACGTTGAAAAGCTCATTTTGTCATAGTAATCGACGTTAAAAAGCTCATTTTAAAAATTGAAATTCGTTATCACTGTAAAAACAGTTTTCCCCAGTATAACTAAGCTCCATCATAAAGCTACAAAACAATGATGGTAAAATAAAGGCAAGGTCGTACCTGCCAGCCATCTAGGTGTCGTAGTTAGAATCAGATGTAGGAGGATCCCGTAGGAGATATTCGTTGAAAGGATTTTCTCAATTTCTTGACTTAAAAAGGAAATTGATTTCAAATAACGGGAAATTATATTTTAAAGTATTTCCAGTCAAAGGTAAATGTTTTTAACGGAACGTAATAGTGAAGTGGGTTTAATACTTTATTTTTCGGTTCCGAAGCTGTTAAGGTTTTAGTTGTAAAAATTACCATATTTTTTTTAAAGAACTAATTTATTTTCTCATTTAATTGAAAGTAAAAAGGAAGTATTGCAACCGCGAAAATATCTATCTCGATATTTTTATGGATTTATCAATTTTTACGCCCTCAAAGGGCTCATTGGTCGATGTGGCTAAAGCATCGATATGATTTTCTGAACAGCGCACAACAAAATTTTTAGTTCGAGCCGCAGTTACTCCCGTTGTTTTAGCCTTACCGTTACGCTGACCCCTCGTCCTAATTAATGTACGGGCATTAAGAAAAAAAAATAGTCCCGTAAGACAACAAAATTTGTTCTGATTTGTAGGCATTCCCGGTCATAACGATTTTGCTCAAATATTGCTGTAATAATTGATAGTTGTTCAAATAATACAA
Source organism: Callitettix versicolor (assembly GCA_022606455.1). NCBI lineage: Eukaryota > Metazoa > Arthropoda > Insecta > Hemiptera > Cercopidae > Callitettix > Callitettix versicolor. Next base: position 7,900,148 of record CM040187.1, read on the forward strand.
GGCTTCAATATTAATCAAAATTATTACCAATAATTCTGAAGATAATCGACCCTAAAATACTCAAAACATATCGAAGTGTCTCGTTCTAAATTTATCAATTTAGATACTTATGAAATGCACTTAAAATTTTACACTTAAAATTTAACAATTACCTTTTTAATTGTTAAAAAAATGTATTTTATAACCCTATTTTTTGCATTTTGGACACACAATTCAACAAAAGCTGCACGTGTAATTTTTCGACTTACCGTTTTGCCGCTACTCGGACAAACAAAAAAAGTTATTTACTCTAAAAATTCAAGAGAGGCACAGAGAAAGACACAATTGAATTTATGAACAAGAATTAATTGATTTAAAACTTTGAAGGTTTGGTAAATTATTTAAATTGTTAAACGAATAAAGTGAGGGTACGCACGTGGGTTTAGGAATTAATTGCACCCGACAATTACAATAGAATTAAAAGACAATCGCCAGATAAGGACAATAAGTTAATTGAATGTGAAGCCTGTTATTGGAGCCCACGGGATCCGCTAATACTATTATATGTTAAATCTGTCGTCCAATCTGCATGTATCAAATGGTTCGAAACCCAACGCCCGATAAGGGTAAAGCGGTTGAAAATATTAGGTTAACTCGATAAATTCAACGGCCTGCCGGAACTGGACCGACAATGGAAAGTCTTGCAAAGTGAAGGGTGGACAGTGGGAACGGATTTGGTTTGCAATTTCAGAGCTTGACGCGGGAGGGGGGGACCTCCATTCTCTGCGACCCGGTGAAATCAGTTTCGAGTTAGTAAAACTCACTCAATGTACGAAGTGAAATTTTCTCTCATTTTTTGATCGCTTGAAGAAAAATTATAATCTTGAGATATTGATTGATCAATCAGTTTTCAGGCGGTTAAACAGTTTTACTATGTCTTTCTATATGTCAGTGCAAAACGCTGGAGACTAAATCGATTGGTAGATTGGTATGAATGGCATATAAGTCTGGTTTTACCATATTTTTAATTAAAAAAAAAATGAAGCATCAACTCAAAAAAAAGGTTAAAATTCAACTCTACAGATTTTGATAAAATTTTGTTTCAAAGTAATCCATACAAGTTTCTAAACATCTCGGTAACTACAGACAATAAAAATCTGCTTAAGGAATTACTGAACAAAGTTTAAAAATCTATTTTATTTCTCAAATCGGAGTAAATCAACAAATCATTATACAGTCCATCGGCTGTGTTCTACCTTTAGTTTGGGATTTGCTGTGCTGACTTACGTTACGAATGCTTATAATTAAGCTTTTTTCTCCTCCCCCAAAATAGTTAGATTTGAGGGTAACACAACAATCTGAAATGTAAAGCCCCATATCGAGTAAAACCTCATTTTAATAACGGAAACCAAAACATTCCGCTGAACAAATGAACATTTTCTTGTGTTTCCAGCGAAAATACACTGATAAAATTAAATAAATTAAGAAATAATTATACGACTCGGATTTAAGATTCAACTTCAGCGAGCTCTTAATTGGAATTCCTGTTTTTCACCGTCAACCAGAACGTCCCAATTAAAAACGTCGTTCGTTTTTCAATCGAGTACTTCACTTTTACTTCCTTTAGTTGGGAAAGTAACAGACAAAGAGACCTGTATAATTCAGTGCGGATAATGTAATACCGTTATTGACATTTCAACAAATGCCTTTATAATAGTTTATTACATTCGGGATCGATTTCCAAACAATTTTCAAAATTCCGTCTGTCAAAGCACGAAATTTCTTAAGCACAATAACGAAAGATACGATCAATCGATTGACTTAAAATTTATAAACTAAACTAAAACTGCTTAGAACAGAATCTTATTTTTTTTTCAGCTTTATTGTTAAAAATTGCTGGGGCTAGATGAAAATTATAGGGAAAATTTTCAAAAAGAACTTAAGTACCGGCTACTTCGAGTGGGGTATGAAAGTTGAAGGACATTTTGCCATGGATCCGAAAGTACCGCTGGAATTAAAGAACGTGGGATTTTTGAGCGCTTAAAGAGTAAAAAACCCGTAAACTTTGAAATTTGTAACGAATTGAATAGGATATTTAGAGTATCAAACATTTTAAAAATTCTATGCTGAATCCGAATATTTTACTTGTACATTTAAGACAACATTTTATGTTTTCATTAAAGACTTTAAAGGGATTTAGACGTTTCTTCTTTGTTTATATTAGATTCACTTGTTTTTTTCAAAAGGAGGATTCAACTGAAGTGTGCGCTTTATATTCTATTGTCGACAAGACATCCGGTTATTTTTTTAAATTTAAACATCTTTTTTTCCGTTCATTTTCTTCCTGTTTATAAAGTAGCTTTACGAAGAGTACAATATAAAATGTAAATACATTTCAAAAAAATTTCTTGTTACTGCCAGATTTAAAATCAATAAGATGTATTTTTTGTGTGCCGCCGAACAAAAACAACTGTTGAATGAGGTACCCTTCCCTCCACCTACGGGACAACCTAAGAACCTGTCGACCCTGTCGGCCATGTTGAATCTATTCCCCTGTAAGTTAATCGTTAATTAACTTATATAAATTATTTCGCTTTTTGTTAAGACAAAATTATGTTTGATATCTCATTTTAAAGGTCGTGTGTGTGTGGGAACGTGGTCAGCTTTTTTACATTCGTACTTTTTTATTTGTATTTTTTGTTCCAGATACTTTAAAAACAAAAATATACAAAATGCAAAAAAACCTGATTTAATTTCCAAATAAATTACCTTTGAAATAAGATAACATATATATATATATTATTTCTCGAGTCAACATCCTTTTTCTCAGCATATACTATTCGTACAGGCATAAATGAAGTACCTTAAGAAAGATTTTTAACCGGCTTCTGACATTGCAAAACGATTTTGCGCTACTGTTTGTGGAAAATTTTATCATAAAAGACACTTTTAACTGACATAAGTCGCATGCGCATGCGTGGCTTCACAAATCAGACAATATTATATATATTTTACAAAGCTAACTTATTAATCACGAATAGACAATTTTATAACAAATACCAGTTTTTTGCATAACGTATTTAGAACAATTTCAATATTTGCTTAAAAGTTATTAAACTTTATAGGTTATGTGGCCCTACTGCCAGTCCCATATCCTTGCCCGTCTTAAAAGCCAGGACAAGCATTTCGAATACCAAAGAAATGTTTTGGACACTGTTTTTACCAAATATAGTTGTGATTTTAAAGAGCACTATCCGTATTTACCAAATGCCGTCTTTACTCACGTACGTATGTAGGGTTTTCAAATGTAACTAAATCAACTAACATGTTTCATTTAAGAAAATGAAATAAAAAAATACAAAAGTATTACATTATTACATCAAATATCGTTTACAACAAGGTATTGTAATGTCCAGAAAAAATTTCTATTGAAAAAAAAAACAATTATCTTTATTGAAATGTATATAATACAATGACTCATAAATTTGTGATTACTATTTCAAAACGACTGATTTCGATCTATTTTTTAAAAATGTTTTCCCTTCCTTCCAACTACAGCCCTTACCCCAACGACCACTCTTATTCTTAAGGCTGTGTTTACTTAAAACTTTCATAATGCGAAATTTCACACGCCTCCCCTGATTAAACATAATTTTGGCTTAACAAATAGCGAGTAACCTGTACCGTTAATTAATTTTTATAGGGAGTAGTCCCAATATGGCCGACAGACCTGAAGCTCATCATTACGGTACGAAGTTTATTTGGGTATTAATTACCGAAGACAAAAGTTCCTTTCACAATTGTGTCCTGTCAGCTGAACTCGACAGCGCAGTCACTATCGTTAACCGAGGGCTCCTTTCTTCGATACGAACGTTTTAACCTTCCACCGTGATAAACAAACTAAACCATCCCTTATAGTCCGCCAACACTTGTACACTTCATATAGTACGCCTGTTAAGAAGTGATTTGCAAACCTGTGATTCAGTCACAGATATTTCAAAATCACAGTTCGATCTGTGATTGAACCAACTAGAATAGCAGTTCTGTGATTTCACTGACTAATCTACCGGCAATTCAACTGAATAACGTACAGTAGTGTGATTGTAATCTGACTCAATCACATTTTGAGTTGTGTAATGCTGTTACAAGTCGTGATCACGTGGTCTACTGACTCGACATTACATTGCACAGAAATGTCAATTTATCTTTAAATTTCTAAAAATCTTTTTATACGCGTGACTGATCGTACCTGACTTGTTTTGACATTATTTCTATATATAAATACTTTATCTAGAATTAAAAATATTTAATTATAATTTTAATAAAACATGTAAAACTCCGAAGGGGGTGCAGATAGCTGCACCAATTGAGAGGATTCAGACGTCCTTTGCGGTTCCCGAACCTAACACACACTTAGACGTAAACTTTATGACACACTTATGACTTTTAACATTTTACACTCACACTTACATTTAAGGAGGCAATAATATCCTTAATGTGCTTTTCGCCATAAAATAACAACAACAAAAAACATGTAAAATTTTAATATCAGATACTACTGTATTAGCTTTTTAGTTTTGCACATACAGTGAACAGTATGTATATATGGTTTTTAAGTTATATGAATAAAACAATTTTCCTTTTAAAATAAAATTTTCAAAAAATAATTTTCCCTTTAATAAACAATGAAAGATTTAAAACAATTTTTTTCAAAGCAAAACTAAAAATTCATGTTCTTAAGGTAAATTATATTGGTGTTTAACCCACTGTGTATCTGTTAGTTACAAGGGGAAAGCAACGGGAGTAACTGCGGCTCGAACTAAGAAACTATAGGTGCGCAGTTCAGAGACGCAGCAGATTGACCGGTGTCTTTGACTAAAATATTACTTGCTTTAAAACCATCAATTCTGAAGGATTTTTTTAAAAGTTATAGTCTAAATATTTATTTAAGTAAAATTAATTTTTAGGTCGTGCTGTGAAGTGTGATTCATTTAGTGACTTTACGCTTTTATAATTAATACCTACTGCCTACAGCTATAGGAGCGATAAAGCCGTCAGTCACAATCACAGTTTCCGTAGTAGCAATCATAGTACGTACTGAGACTTTAAAAATATCACTGTTACTCGCCCCACTACCTGTAATGCATTTTCCTTTAAGAGAAAACAACGGGATAGGGTTATTATATAATACCAACGGGATAGGGTTATTATATAATACCAACGGAATAGGGTTATTATATAGGACCAACGGAATAGGGTTATTATATAGGACCAACGGGATAGGGTTATTATATAGGACCAACGGGATAGGGTTATTATATAGGACCAACGGAATAGGGTTATTATATAGGACCAACGGGATAGGGTTATTATATAGGACCAACGGGATAGGGTTATTATATAATACCAACGGAATAGGGTTATTATATAGGACCAACGGAATAGGGTTATTATATAGGACCAACGGAATAGGGTTATTATATAGGACCAACGGGATACGGTTATTATATAGGACCAACGGAATAGGGTTATTATATAGGACCAACGGGATAGGGTTATTATATAGGACCAACAGTTTCAGGGATGTACAGACTGCTCTGGCCGACCTTTCTCGGCCAAGACTTATTTCTGGGCTGATCTCTACAGGACTACCGACAGGTAGGTTAATAAACATTCCTTCTGCTAATGATCTACTGACTTCTGACTAATATGTCATCCTGCAGAACTATTGCACTAAAATGGTGACCTACTTACCCCGAATGCGGAATACCGCTTGGTCCGTCTACGATGCTGTTGTTGGTCTTTGTTGAGGAACACTTCCGACTTTGGCCGCGGCGGTTTCTTCGGCCTTAGTATTACTCTAGTCTCTTCGCAGATGTCCTCGTCCAAGAGCTTCGAGTCACTGGACACCGATAACTGCCGTTTCACTCGCTCGTGGTCTCCTAGACCGTCCCAATCTAAAAACAATAGATAACGAATAGATAAATATTATTTCTGTTAAACTAAAAATAAAAATCATGTATCATGTTTTTATTTTGTATGTGTCATTTAACCTTCCTTTTTATTTTAATTACGATAATTTGCTCGAGAAGACGAAAAATTGACATAGCTAGTGTTTAACAATATAACCTGAAACTTACTATAACCTATCAACTGTTCAATTAAATCAGCTGATCTTTATGAATTAATATAAAACAACTAATCTTTTAATATAACTAACAAAATTAAATTAACGCCTCACTAACAAAGTTAAATTACCGCCTCACAAGTGCAAGGTGTTCGATCCCGGGAGGAAACACAGTAATTTTTAATTATAACTAATTTAATATGAGACTTGCGACGCGCAAAATTTAGTTATATATCAATATAAACATGTTCCTCGTATCAAGCGTCCTGCAGAATCCAACAACACAACCAGCCCTAAAACATGATACGTGTTAACACATGGATGGAATGAAACATTTAGGCAAAGGACGTATGTAGCCAGGCCAGTAAAAACCTTTTCACTGAAGTGAAATAAAAAATGTTCTTCCACAATGTGATAAATCTTACAGGCTGTGCACGACAACAAAGAAAAACCACTTGCTACTGACCCACAGCAATGACTTGTTAAACTAACAAAAATCTTCAATTGATGATACAAATCTTTTTATGGTAAATTTTGTAACTTTTTTTTAAGCTTATGTTGTGAGTTTTCAAATATATAAAATTCTGTAAAAACCTGTTCTATAGGTTATTAATTTCACAGTCCTGGAACTAGAACTTATCTTGAGGAGCTTCAAAGGAAAATTCCATAAAAAAACTTAAGTTTTATCAAATCTGGTTCAAATTAAGATAATCTTTGGAAACTATTGCAGGTTTTCCTGCAATAACCTTGTAAGTATTCTTGTAAACTTGTAAGTATTCTTACAAATGCAAATGTAAGATGCAATTCACATCTTAAAGACGTAACATTCAGCATAATTCACTACGATAAGAAATCTTTATTTTACCCAATTTAGGCAGGAGTTCCTCAAGGAAGTGTTCTTAGGCCAATTTGGTATAATGTACTTACTGCTGATATTCCAACTAATACAAAACTACTGTAGTTACATTTGCGACAATAGAGTAATTATATCTGCACATAATATTTTATCAGAACCTCCCTTAATCAAATAACACAACGGATACAAGATTGGTAGTAGCAATCAATCAAATAGTTTCCATGATTGATCAAAATATACTGCAAATAAACCCTTAAAATATTTGGAAATGGCACTTGGATAAACGTTTAAAAACGGAGCAATTGATGCTAAAAGTTTAATTGTATTGGCCGATTGGGAGAAAATCGCAATTAAATCTTTACACAATAGTACCAAACTGTCAAACCTATTTGTACATATGGTTGTCGTATTTGAGGATGTACAACGAAATCTAACAGTTTGAAATTTCAGAGAGTACAGAGTATGATCTTTTCTTTGTTATTTTAAGGCGAAAAGCACATTGAGGCTATTATCGCCTCCCTAAATGTAAGTGTGAGTGTAAAGTGTTAAAGTCGTAATTGTAAGTGTGTATTAGATTCGGGTACCGTGAGGGACGTCTAAATCCTCTCAATAGGTGCAGCTAATCTGCATCCCCTGCGGGGAAAATGAGCTACTGATGGTAAAACTCGATCGGAACTTTGAAGAGTATGATCATTCCAGCAATTACAACGCTGTGGTACCAACGTAATTATGACTTAGATTCTGACTTAAATTTAAATTTTGCAGAAGATACAATCAAAACATTCGTTATACTTCATAAAAGAATGCAAAATAATCATGTCAATGTGGAAGCCCATCATCTTCTTCATATAAATCGGGGGATCTCATTGGGGTCAAGATGGAACCCCTTGGGGGTCTATTGAACTTTGAAAGGGTCGATTAAATTCGGGGGAGTCTATTGGGGGGGATGAAATAAATTCCATTTTTAACCCCTTAAGATATCAGAACGTGGTGATTTAAGATTAATATTAACATATTTCCCCGGATATAAGTAATATCACTTATAAGGATTATAAGTCAAGGTTGAAGGACATCAATCGCAACCATCTCATTAAAATTTTATGTATTTATATGATTTATATTTTATTTAAATTTCCGCTCCTATAAACATAATTATATCTTTAATGTATATCTAATAATACAAAATACAAATTATTTAAAAAAATGTATTACTGAATTGCTCCTGATAAAAGCTTCATTTGTGGTGATATTTGTGCAACACATGGTAAACATATGGAGGTATACGGAATAAAAAAAAAATATTTAGGAGGTCGAAGCAGAAAAAAGTCGAGAACCCCTTATATAAGTTATCCACAACGCCTGAAGCGAACAAATCCTTTACAATTAACATAATGACGTAATTAATTGATTTAAGTTTAATGCATGTTAAATTTCTCACTTTCTTAATGTGTTACATTTAGCTTGAAGTTAAACAGAACTTCATAACTTTGTTAAAACAGAATTTCAATTGTTATAAGTTGTTATTTCCACTTCCATCTTCACTAACACTTATTTGAACTTATTGTTTACGACTGCAATACGCAATAACATGAGCATAATAAATAAAAAGTTTAATCTGATTACTTTGTACTAAGGGCACGCTGACGCCAATATAATTGCAATTTACGAAATCCTACGAATGTCGAGTATCTCAGGTTCATTAGTCGCACGAGCAAATCTAAGGCTCAAGAACCTTCACACTTTCGCCACTTGGCCAACAAATGAACAATTAATTCAAGTTTGAAATACTTTACGAGTATTTCCTACTCTTGAAATGCCTCCACTATTACCGGATTAAGGGGAAAATCAAAACAGTTTGAGAAACGAAAAACATTTTTTATCTTGATTAAATATTGTTATATGCATTACTTTCTCACGATAAATTTTGAATGTAATAGGCTAATCATAAGACTATAAAAATAATTACGTTTTATCTGGGAGTCAAAAAAGAACGGTAAATGTATCGAATACTTAGAACAGTTTTCGAGACAAAATTTTAAGCACTATATCAGATCGGACCCATTTATTAGAAGTACGATTTTTCAGCATAACAAAATCTGATATAACTTATAAATGAAACCGAATTTTCGAAAATATTTTTTCTTTATCTTAATATTTTTTGAAAATTTTATTTCACCATCATAATCAGCACTAAAATCTGAAAACATGAAAATGATCCCTGACCACCGTTAAAGTAAAATTCTTAACTTCAACAGATTGAGATAATGAAACAGATCTAAAAAAAATTAAGAAAAAAGTTATGCATTTTTAAAGATTTGAAAAAGCCGCCATTTTGAAACTGTTTCCGTACTCAAGCTGCTTAACGAACTTGTATAAGCTATTACCAAAAATGATTTCTGTGCCATTTGAATCAAATCGGACTAAAATTGCAACACACACACACACACACACACACACACACACACACACACACACACACACACACACACACACACACACACACACACACACACACACACACACACACACACACACACACACACACACACACACACACACACACACACACACACACACACACACACACACACACACACACACACACACACACACACACACACACACACACACACACACAATTTTAACAACCCCTCAAGTACTGATCTGGAATTCAGGATCGACGCTCATTTCAAGGTCCCTGATCTGGTTCTTACCTAATGACTACTCTAATACCTCATTCTCCAATAGAAAGTCGCTAAAAACAACATTTACTAAAGACGATTGAGAAGTCAACGTTAATGTTTTCTTTTTTCAAATTACTGATCAACAAAGAAACTTATTAACCAATGTAACGAAACGTCTATTCATTTAAACTGAACCAATTCTGACCTCTATTGCACGTGTTGAATTTGAACGATCGTTAAAATTTGTATAGCAATTTATTTATTATAGGTTTATTTTGTTAAATTTTATTTATTTAGAATTCGGTTTCCGTTTGTTTTTTTTTTTGCAGAAGCTTCCGTACCGGATTAATCGAGCTTTCTGCAAGCGAGAAATTCTGTATAGTATTTTTGCACCCCTTATTCCGTATAAATCTTTTTTCAAAAGTTGGTTGGTTTTTATCATCGTCATCATTAGATTATAAGCTTTTTTAACGTGAAACTACCGTATTTTTGTGGAAAAAAAATTCAGAGGTCTTGTAACGAGTTCCTAGACTAGAACTGGGGCATGAGTCACCAGTAACTGTTGTAAATAGGGAGCTCTGTGTCCCTCGGGAACTCCAATAAACTGTGTAACGGAGAGGAAGGAAACGTTCCCTAAAATTATATTTATATTAATGTCCGTGTTTAAATTGGAATGGTACCGATGGGAATTGTAAAGTCGAGGAAAAGTTTTGGTTTTATTTATTATGTTTTGGATTTATTTTAAAGGGTAGTCACGTTACAGGTTCTGTTCCGAACAAATACTTCACTTCCTCACTGTACAAAATGTATAAGGTACGATGATTTTGAAAAATCGATATTGGGGATTTTTAGGGCCACGTTTTCATGTCTCCTGTACCCAAAAACGTAAATATCACTTAGTGTGGGGAATATATATATATATATATATATATATATATATATATATATATATATATATATATATATATACGAGGGTTGATCAAATATAAACGAGACTGATTTTTTAAAAATTTATTGCTTACAAATTATTCTTGATACAACTTATTTTTCTACATAGTCTCCCGCACGAGTAACACATTTTTCCCACCGGATTGGAAGTTTTTAATTCCATCTTCGTAAAAGTTCTCGGGCGTTCATTGAGCCATTGGAGCACGAAGGTCTCCACCGCAGAATCGTCTTCGAAACGCTGGCCTCCAAGCGCCTCTTTGAGTGGCCCAAACAGGTGATAGTCGCAGGGTGATAAGTCTGGACTGTATGGGGGATGTTCCATTGGTTCCCAGCCAATTTGATTGAGTTTAAGCCTCGTAGCATTCGCCGAATGTGGTCGGGCATTATCGTGAAGAAGAATGACGTTTCTCGCCGGTTTAGATTTCCTTTTCCTACGAAAAGACTGTTTTGCGGCCTCTAAAACATCGAAATAATATTGTGCATTTATTGTGCGTCGTTGATGGAGGAAATCGACGTGAAAGGCGCCTTGATTGTCGAAAAATACAGTGGCCATTACCTTCCCGGCCGACGATCGTGATTTGGCCTGGAGGTTTTCTACTGCTTCCCGTCCTTCGGCGAATTCCTTGTGCCAAGCAAAAATGCGAGCTCTTGACAGGGTCCTGTCCCCGTATTGAGCCGTCAATCTACGAAAGATTTCAGTCGGATTGACCCCCTCCTTGGCCAAAAACTTAATAATAATTCTCTGCTCCACGGAAACGTGCACTTCACTCTCACTCATTGTATAGTTTTATACTGAAGGGTCCGGGGTCCGAACGGAAATGTTGCCCGTCTACGCCCGTCCCAAACCTCCCAGGCTACCTGAAACCCCACCCTTTAGAGTTCAATGTCCAACGGAAAAGTTTTTAGAAAGTCAGTCTCGTTTATATTTGATCAACCCTCGTATATATATATATATAAAACGACTCTTCAAAAAGTGATTTTAAGGTGATGATCAGCGCTTATTTCTTGGTCAAGGGTCTGGTTCTTACCAAAATGGTTCCAATAGCTCATTTCTCAATAGAAACTCGCTAAAAAGAGTAACACCCAGTTCATATGATTAGGCTTAGGCTACGAAGAATGTTCACTTGATTACAAAATTTATGAGGAAACTTTTAAATAACCATAACGGGGACTATCTAATCACTGTACTGTATGTTTTCGATCGCTACAGAAGGCAAATATTAGAGAAACGTTAAAAAAATTCGACGTCCACATTGACGTCGAGCCTTGACCGAAGGGAAGCTCTGGACTTCAGCCAATGGCCCGTGTACTTCCTGGGAGATTGGCACCATGAGACTTCCGCTTTACAAATTATTGATTGTGTTTTGACATGACAAAACAATAATAAAATAACTGTTTAAGATACGCTGGTTTACAAGATTCAGAAAAGGTTATTACTTTACTTATTCAATATGAAATAAAAATGTAAAAAAGTGTCCATATATTATTTATTGTTGTTACTTTGTGGATATTCTCTTTTATAACATCAGTGAAAAAAGTTAGTTATCACTGATTAACCCACGAGAATCAACTATTTAAAAATGACGAAATTCAAATTAAAAAAAAATCATAGCGTTAAAATTTATTTTATTTTGTTGAAAATACGGCGGTCAAGGTTCATTTTTGTATTTTTTGTATATTTAAAATACATAATTTAACGATTATGTGAAAAAACATTTTCATAAAGTATAAGATGAAAAAATTATTGTGATAGTTACTTTTTTCGAAATTCGCTTCCATTTACGTCAGCGAGGCAGCTAAATACAGTTTGTTTTTTTCCTTTGAAACATCGCAGAACTAAAAGTTTCAACGAAGGTGTGACTTTGTTAGATGTTAGTAAAAAATACAAAGTCAAATTATTGGAATAACCAAAGGCAGCCAGTATAACGACACATTCAGTCCACCCCTATGTCCCCTCACCCTTCGCAACATCATATTAATTAACAGAGGGGTGAGGGGTAAGGGGAGCGGCGGTACAAATTCGTTTAAATTCACTAATATCCATTTGTACTTTTTTCGACAGGCTATTGCTAAACCAGTCTAGTATTTTTTTCATTCACGAAAATTCACGTTTGTCCAGTTAAAATGTAAAACTATTTTATGTTAAGTTACAACTTCAATGACATAACTGTTAGAAATGGTGCACAAAATATACACATTTTCTTACGTTAAATTATTCCCCCTACAAAAAAATTCTTCATTATGTTTTCTCTTCCTTTTTTATATTAATTACGATAATTTGTTCGAAAACCGGCAAATTAGCATAGCTAGTTTTTAACAACATAAACTGAAACTTATTATAGCCTATCAGCTGTTCAATGAAATCAGTTGATTTTTACGAATTAATATAAAACAACTGATCTTTTAATATAACTACCAAAATTAAATTAACGATTAATTTCATAAACTTAAATCGGTTAAAAGTCTTCATAGTTTCCGAAGTGTAGTGGTTATCACGTGCCTCATACACGCAAGGTACTCGGTTCGATTCCGGGCGGAAAGAGTAATTTTTTAATTATAATTAATTTAATATAAAACTTGTGTCGCGCAAAATATACTGTTATATATCAATATAAACATGTCCTAACAGCAATCGAACACCAAAACCAGCACATGTTAAAAAAAACCTTGTTAAAAAACTAACAATAAAAACACCTGATTTTTTATTACAGACATGTTACAAGTAACTTCACAGTCATCAAGCAACTTTCCCTAACAAGTTCACTTTTGTCCGTAAACATTCACTGATGACTGCCGGACAGATTGTCCTTAGCTCACGTGGTTACAACTAACACTTTTTCTTTCCTTACAAAACCAGATCACACGGCTTGACTCTTCTTAGCCGTCTCACCAGATCGCTGGTATTAAGCAACTGAACAACTTTTAGGTTCACATGCTGGTGTAAGCATTCCTTGTGCTTCTCGGCAAATCTTTAAATTTCGTTGACAACTTTTAAGTCGTGATGTATGTACCATGGGGTCTTCCAAACGTTCCCACTTACTTCATTCTGAAAGACCTGGATTATCCTAGTGTTACTCTTCTTGACACAGCCCCGAAACTAAATGCCATAGGTCCAGATAGGCTTTAGGATTTGCTTATATAACAGCAGTTTATTGTACAAATATAACTCTTAATGCCATCCAAATAGCCAGCGTGTTTTCCTATCTTTTATATTCAATTCTTCCTTCTTTTTTTAACATGCTCTTTCCAATGAAGTTTAGCATCCAGGGTCATTCCCAAAATAGGGAATTATTTGACAGTTCACCAATACAGGTATTGGGACCGTTTTCCTGTAAGTACAATTGATGTTACTGAATTAATCTCATTTAATCTAGTTCTCCATTTCTTGGTACAGCTATTGACTTCATCCAAGGCTGCTATAGTCTTGTTGACTCCTCAATTCTGTCGCTCGTAAGCATTATTGCTGTATCAACGGCAAACATCGCTGTAACAGATCCCTCATTCCTTGGTATATCACGAGTGTACGAAAGATATAGATATGACTTTCACGTAATTCTCAAAATCTGTTCATCAAATTCTACTTACACTTTAGTCATACATGACGATTCGTAATTTAACTAAGTAAACCAAATTTTAAATACATTTACAGTTTAAGAGTAAACAAAAAAAACAAACAACAGCTGTCAAGGTTCATTATAGTTTTTACTTTTCCACTATACGAAGTACAAAAAAGGATAGTAATCGTGGAAAATTTACTTTGGAATTCTGATGGATCTAGCCATCTATCAGGTCCACTTAAATTGGTAGTCCAATAGTACATAGACAAAACATAATAAACCACTCAGACAAACCTGTTCCGAGTGAAATCGAAAAACCAAGTAAACTGGCCTAACCTTCTATTCATTAGATTTTGTTAAAATGTCGGTCAAATATGAATCCAAGTCCCCGTAACAAATGTGAAATAAAATAAATTTCGATCCGAGAGTAAATCGAAGGGATAAATCAAACCCCGACGGCGGTCATGGTTTACTTTTCATTCGGTCACAAACCGAAAATTTCTCCACTTTTCACTAAACCTACCGATATATAAACAAAATGTGAGTAAAACAAATTAACCGATTTTTATACATTACGCTGATTTTATAATTATTCGTAAATCTGGAACACTAGTTTTGTTTGAATACTTAATGAATATATTTGAGCAAAATTTAATCAAAACCGTTGATGCCGATTTTAAGGTAATTCGTTTAGTCTCCAGCTATATGTCTGTGTATATTTAGTGCAAATTACAGTAGGTCCGCCCTAACATTTTGTTTAAGAATGTCACCATCTGGTAACACTGCACTCGTTATGCGTTATGGGAAAGGCATAGTATTAAGGCGCAGATTTAAAATTTTCTTTTTAATAAGCAATTTTCCCTGATAAATTCTATTAAAAATTCGTACTGATTAATCACTCATGTAGTTCAGAAAAACGAGTTTTGTTATTTACATTTTAGAGAGTATATTTTTTATATTCTGTAAAATTTATTACAATTGACTAAGAATTTTCATATTCTTTACAATAAGTCAGATTTTACAAAATTTTAGTTTTAACCTTCTTCCTCTAGAGTCGACGTCATTAATAACTTGAAGAATGGAGTTCCCTTCTTGATTCGACTTCATATTAATATGAAGTAGAAGACGCACGCCATGCTTTGCTTTATGTACCTTAATTCCTTCCTTTACAGTACTAATATTAAGGTCACGATGTACGTCATCATTCCGCACATACCCAGGTGCATTAACGTTATCTCTCAGCACTTTGTTCTGAAAAGTCTGAAAGCTTCTAATGTTTGTGTCACTTGCCCATGCCCAAAGTTGTACGCCATGTATCCAAACAGATATCAACACTTCTGTATCTGTTTGACAGACAGATCATATCTGCTGTCAAGCAGAAAATACATCTTTTTTTATTTGATATTTAATTCCTTCTTTTCGATTCTGATGTGTCCTTTCCACTTACTATCAAAGGTAAATACTTGGCTGTATTTACAAATGGTAATATTTTGGAATTCATTTCTACGCGTAAAGACGTTGCTCTTTTTTGCCCATCTACTAATTTTCTTTGCTGCTTTCCATCTTCGCAGCTGCAAGTTCAATATATCAACAGCTAAAAGAGCAGTGTCGTCTGCATAAGTTGTTACTAAAACATTTCCAATCACGGGTTTATCACGTGTATATAAGAAATATAACACTGGATCTAGCACGCTACCTACCATCTTCTTGCTCAACTGTAACACCCGTATTGTTTGTCCTATCAGCTGATAGCCGGGCAGTGTGACGTTGCCACTAAAAGATCCACAAATCCTCTAAAAAAATCATATTGTGCTCACTGCTTCGCCGCCACTAACCATTTAAAATGAGTTGTAACAGGAAATGATAACGCTGACAATAATCAGCCATATGAAAATATCTTGGCAAATGTTATCAGAAGAGATAATAAAATCACCCCCTTTTCCTTTCCTGGACTAGTTTTAACTTTCTAAGGTCACTAGCCTAGACTAATTGTTAACTGTACTTCACACAGATAGTCAGACATCCAGGTAAAGTCCGCTTTTCATGAGAGCTGGAAACAGAAACATTTATCAAAATCGTATAATAATTTAACTAACACTTATTGGGAATAAAAAGAATATACGACAGGCTATATAGACTCCAAACTTGTGGTAGTGATTAACTGAACCATAATAAAATAACGAAAGGCCTGCATTAACAATATTCTTTCTTTAAATGCCACTTAAAAGTAATTCAATCTAAGGGT
This sequence comes from Callitettix versicolor, assembly GCA_022606455.1. NCBI lineage: Eukaryota > Metazoa > Arthropoda > Insecta > Hemiptera > Cercopidae > Callitettix > Callitettix versicolor. The sequence continues at coordinate 7,916,544 of CM040187.1, forward strand.
GGTATTTTTTCCACCCTCGCCAGCACTACCCCTAGAGAATCGCGGTAACAGAGTTTCAAACTTTTTATTTCATATTTGTTACGATAGACGGTGTAATTTATTTTCGCGGTCAAATTCAATTACTTATATTTTCCTCTCGCATCGGATAAAACAAATAAAATTTAACGGTGAGAAATTCCACAGGAGATACAATTGAAGTAACGATCTGACCTATATAATATAGTCAATACGATATATACAGTAACGGCCATTCTTTAGATAAACCCCGTTACAACCACTACGGCTGTAGATTAGAATACATGAAACCAAAAAATAATCGCTGAACTCAACTGTCTCGCATACGCTAAGGAAGTGAATGTTTATCATTTCCTTTTAACTTGGGCACTTTTCACATCCATAATCAGCATTAAAATCTGCATAACTTATCACAATCAAATTAGAAAAGTTAATTACAAACTTTCAACGAACTTTAAAATGCTAATTTATGCAGAACTTAACGCTGATTACAACGGTGAAATTAGGATTTTCAAAAAAAAGTTTTAGGTAAAGAGTTTCGCTATAATTAAGGTTTAAGGGATTAGACATGGCCGCCGTTTTGAAACAGTTGAACTGATTCGCTAGGTAACGGACTCGAACAAGTTACCTCCAAAAATGATTTTTATGCCTAGTTTAAAACAAATTGGACTAATATTACGAACGCAGAGTATATGCGCACGCACGCACGCACACACACACGCGCGCGCACGCACGCGCACACACACACACACACGCACGCACGCACGCACGCACACACACACGCGCACACACACACACACACACACACACACACACACACACAGAGTCACTCAATATATAATAATGTTTAACAATTCTAAAAAAACAATCTAACGGACAGGATCGGCACTCATTTCAAGGTTCTAAGTCAAAGATCAAAGGCCTGATTCTAATGATGGGGCTGAACAGATGGTCAAACGATACATGGTTTCTAGACCTTCTGATGACAAAATGACATTTGAGGAGGAAACTCTGGAGACCTGATGTGGTTTACTGATGGATCCAAGACAAAGACAGGTACTGGTGCTGGGCTGTACTGCCTGAAACCTAGGGTGAAGGAGTTGTTACGCTGGGACAGTATGCAACAGGCTGAACTAATGACCATTTGAAACGGGTCTTCAAGAAGACTCGTATTGTTACGCGTATTTATACCGAAAAACAGGCAGCAATCAAAGCACTTACGGGTCCTACTACTCAGTCCAAGTTATTCTGAGAGTGTCGGGAAACCTCAACACTCTGTGCGTGGATAACCGTGTTAGTCATTATTGGGGAGCAGGAGATTAAGGGTAAAGAGCCAGCTTTAGGGATTTCTCTGTCGTTGGCCGGGTCTGCTATCAATACAAACAACACCAGGCAAGGTGGGACAATCTTCATGGGCACTTAAACAGGATAGGAATATACCAGGGAGAACCGTCTATAGGTTATGCAGTAAAGAAGAATAAACTGCAGAACTGTGAGAAGAGGCTCTTGCTAGTCGGAGGCAAAGAGTTTATAGTTTCCAGGATCTTATGACCCTCTAGCAGGATGAAATAGTCAGTGGATTGCTGGAACTTATTAAGGCTACTAATTTGCTGAACAGATACTTAAGAAGTTTAGCTGCATAATAGATCCTTCGATTGCAGTGCCTGGGGTTTTATAATCGCTTCCTAGAGTTTTCTAATTTAATCTACGTGTTCCGGTTCGGATTCTTACCATAAAGACAGTTCTTAATGTCCACCTTTCAATTGCAATTCCCTAAAATAGACCTTAAACGAATTTTCTAACGTTTTTATGTTACCAATCAAAATAATTCAATTCAATTAAAAATAATCTAATAAAAAATTATCTATCTGCAAGAATTACGAGTTTATCTATTTTTAATTATATCGATATAAAAACAAAACTTATTTGTACAGGGACAACGTGACGGATAAAACCTATCTGTGTTATAAAACATGGCGGAGGGAAAAAGCGTCGTACATATTTCAGCGGGAAAATGAGCGGACGTGCTGGGCCATCATTCTTAACGAAAGCAAGGCACGTACGTTCCCAACTCTGTTATTCTCATGTCAGAAATCATATGTTTAAAGTCAAAACCCTGGGAACATCACAAGCCAATCTTTACAAAAATAATCTAGGCACGCAGTTGTCTCGTGATGTAATGGAAGAAAATTTTCAAAAACGTAACTATATATATATATATTACGTCCATACTTTATACCAATTAAAGTAACGAGGACGAGGGATTAGCTTTAACGGTAAGACGATATATATATATATATATATATATATATATATATATATATATATATATACATACATATACACATATATATATATATATTCTTCTCGAAACAATTGTGACGACCGGATGTTCACAGATTTTCAATATGATTCACATTTTTCCATCTCTAAAGGAATATGTACAACATACACAGTACATATAATGATCTTTCAATAAGTGATCTAGAAGTCAACCCGGGTCAGGATCTTACTTTGATGACGTTTCAATAATTCATTTTCCAGCAATGGCAATCTCTCTCTATATAAGCGGCGTTGTCCTGACTGACTGACTGAGAATCAATGTAGAGCCGAATCTATTAATGATAGAAACTTGAAATCTGGACAGGCTCTTCGGAACATTATGTAGGAGTGCACCAAAAAAGAATTTTGCAAAATTTTGATTTTGACGCCATTAAACTACTTACCCAGTACAAATTTAATAAACAACGTACAGCCAATACTATTACAGCTACAAACTTGACATTTTCAGGGTACCTTCTTACAACAATGTCGAGGTGGACTAAGATAGGATTTTGCAAAAATTTGATTTTAACGCCATTAAACTACTTACGTAGTCCAAATTTAATGATCAACGTATAGCCGAGACTATAATAGCTAAAGATTTGAAGTTTTTAGGGTTACCACCACATGTAGGGGTGTACTGAAAAACGATTTTTCAGTATTCACCCCCTAAAGAAGTAAAAATGACGTAAAACAATTTTTATTGGAAAATTATGTTTTTCACCATTTCCCAGAACTCATACCCTAAAGAGATTGAAAGGGGGTAGAAAATGTAGAAAGGGGTATACAATTTTGCATTGAAAAAGATATTTGTTTTGGATCGTATACAAAAATTCTAGAAATATGCTATGAAACAAAAATAATGAAACACATATTTCAACATTTTCCTGAATTCATTCTCTAAAAGAATAAAAATGTAAAAAAGAGAGGTATAGTTGGAGAAAAAGAGTGTTTTCATTGGAGAAAAATATTTTTTTATCTGCTTTTCAGAAAAGTAAACAAAATATTCTAAAACACAAATTATGATACACAAATTATGAATTCGGGGAGGGGATGCTGAATTTAGTATTCAGCATCCCCTCCCCGAATTCATCCTCTAAAATATAAAAAAGGTATAAATGTTTCTATTGGAGAAAAATATTTTTTAGCAGATTTTCTTAAATTCGAATGGAACACGTTTGAAGACAATAAAGCAACATATTCAAATTATAATATTTTTTATATTCACTGTAAAATAATCATGAGTTTAGACGATCATGCTTTTATCAATATATTTTTGTATGTTTCTAAATTATTACATTACTGAAACAGTTTAAGTTTCGTGGGCGAAGCCGCGACGGGTAATGCTAATTCGCCAATACATGGTATGTTGCGAAAGCACAAACATTCTAGCACTGAATTATTTTTTTCAAAATATGTGATCGGAAGCTACAGAAAAGAAACACTAAAAACAGTATTTTTGCTATTCCACAAATTACGACTTTGCTCATATTTTGGTCATAAACTCGACGGCGGATACGGTTCTTTATCAATTTGTTCTCATATTACCTACTCTTACAAAAAATTACTTTTTTTAAATTTCAATTTATGACAAAAATGATAGCATCATCAGATTAAACAGTTTTCAGAAATCGAACAGAAATTTACCACATACAGGAAGGAGGCAGCACAGTAGGTTTTGTTTATAATATTAAATTTTACCATTTTTTAACCAAAAAGAGCTCACAATATTTTTCTTTTTTATTAAATAGTAAATCAAAGAGATGGACAAATCAGACTTACATGCCAGATCGTTTAAGTCTCTATGGATTCACTGATTCGGAGAAATATACCATCTTCTCTAGTACAACCACTGGTACGTTCGCAGATGATACTGCAATCTTGGCTACGGGTAAGAAAATTGAAGAAGCTGTGATGAAGCTTCAACGAGCTACAGATGAGGTGTGCAAATGGACCAAAAAATGGCGCATTAGCCTGAACGAAACCAAGTCAGTGAATGTAAATTTTACAAATCTTAAGATAGATCATTCCATCCCAATTACAATAAATTCTATACCAATTCCCCAAGCTAACTCTGCTAAATATCTGGGAATGACCTTGGATGTGAAACTGAAATGGAAGGAACACGTAAAAAGAAAAAGCAAGAATTGAATTTTAAATTTAGAAAATTGTATTGGCTAATTGGAAGACAATCCAAACTGTCAATTCATAATAAGTTATTAATATATAAACAGGTTTTAAAGCCAGTGTGGAACTATGGAATACAGTTGTGGGGCTGTACAAATAAGACGAATATTAATACAATTCAAGTTTTTCAAAATAAGGTACTTCGAAGCATTGTTGACGCACCATGGTATATACGAAATGACAACATTCATAGGGATTTGAATGTAGAGTTTGTCAGTGAAGAAAATCAAAAAGCAAGCATTGAAGCATGGACACCGCATCTCACATCATGAATGCTCCGAGGTTCGGGGACTGATGGTTACACCTACGTCAGCTAGAAGACTGCAAAGAACTAAGCCTTCTGATTTGATTAGTAGAGAATAACCATTGGGTTATAACTCTAGATAAACGTACTATATTTACCGATTGTGTTCATAGAAATGTAAATTACTAGATGGGTTTCTGACTCAGTTGTAATATTATTAATAATAATAAAAAAAAAAAAAAAAATCTTCTCTAGTAAAAAAACTCTGCGTTTTTAATTATTAATCTTAAACGTCGTACGTTTAAAATACCGAGACATTTTGTTTTTAACAGACTTTTACGTTAAGGATTAAGAGTGATGACGAAACAATACACAGCGAATATCGTCTGTCCCTCCCCGGTCGGAACCCGCGTCCCTTTACTAACCATAGAAGTGTATTAAAACATGAATATTCACCGAGATGACGACACATATGATTTTGATTATACTGCTTCCACAGCCTGTCTCTACAGCGCTTCCGTTCCGTTAAGCCTTGTCCCTTCAGTTGTGAAGATGCCGCCGGCCAATCGTTGTGACCGAACGGACTTGCAACTTTTACAAAAACTTGTGACAAGTACACTGGAACGCACTTAATCTCTGCCTTTACTTTTTCTATCGATCGGTATGCCCTTAGCGATATTTGTTAACTCCCCTTCACTTTGCCTTACACACGCGCGCGCGCATACCAGGAGCTCGCTATGCTATTCCTTCTCCAGAATTCAACACGTGTGAGTTTCAGTGAGCACATAACACACTACCAAGGTCTTTAATAATTTTGTATTTTTATCTAAATATTAAGTTATTTTTCTTGGTTTTATTTTTTAAACTCTTTAAAATGCGTTAATTTATCAAGTTAATCAAAATATAACATTTTTTAACAAAAAAGACGAGCTCGTAACTCATGTAATATGAACACAAGACAACATGAGGACACAGCACAAAACTTACTCACTTTACACGTGAATTAGGTCTCAGATAATTATTACTTACCTGCTGTTAATTAGACAACGTTTTTGGTTGAACGGGCACTCTTTTGTCCTAAGTTTATAGGAACAAATGTAAGTCCGGTGGGTGAAGTCCGAGCCCTCAGACTTACTTTTAACAATAAGCGCACTTAAAGATTGGGAATGTGATTTGCAGAGCATTCTGGGTGACGCACTCCGAACTACTGTTAGCACACTGAAGCAGTGCATTAGACATACACCGAAAACCGAGGTCTTTATCAGAAAAAAAAACGAAAAAGTACAAACATACTTATACAAGCTCAAAATAATATAAATCAATGACAGGGAAACCGAGATCCCAATTTTGGGACCTCTCTTGCGCCAAAAATCTCACTGGTGCATTAAAAAACAGCGAAAGGAACTTGCATGTGCGCGCACTTACACACACACGCACGCAAAAACACACACACACAAATTTCATCCATTCAATTTTTAAGAACTGCGATTTAATTTAATCAACAAATCACTATAATACGATAGCACGGTTAAATTGTTAAACAATTATTAAGCAGCACCAACTCCCCGTAGTTTAAAAAAGATATTTACGAAAAATCTGGTTTGGAACCTGCCGACAAAATGCCCCTTTTTAAAAATCAGATTTTGCAACTATAATCTGCATTTAATTCTGCATATATTATCATTTTAAAATATCAAATTACAGAAGTGTACACAAAAATGAACTCCGACCGCTGTCAAATATATTTTTTAAAATATCAATAAATCTTTATGACCCGAAATACTAATTTACGATTACAATGGGCGGAATACATTTTAAAAAAATGTAAGTATAACATTTATAAAAGTAAAGAGCATTTATAAAATGTAAGGAAATGTATTACACACACACACACACACACACACACACACACACACACACACACACACACACACACACACACACACACACACACACACACACACACACACACACACACACACACACACACACACACACACACACACACACACACAAACACCTCTCTAAAAGTGTTTCTATAGGTCAGGATCGGTGCTCATTTTAAGGTCCTAGGTCTTACCATGACGGCAGACCTAATAAAATTCGCCTAATAAGTTTAGTTTATATCTGCACTTCTACTTTCTTGACATACTTGTATTTATTTAACGCAAGAAGTAAAATAAACCGGCTCTCGTACAATAAGACTAGATGTGTATTTCTGGCTCCATGACCTACATTCTATTGTGTGACGTCACGCTCAGCTTTTATTGTTACACACAGACACCAGTGAATTTGTCTACGTCATAGCACGTCTTTTGTAAAGGAGGTAATTTATTGAATCACGCCGAGTCGAAACCCCACTTGTATATTCCTTGGCGAACACCCAGCTGATTAGAGTAAGAGAGAAAAGGAATAATTAGAGTAATGCCATTACGTCACACGGAGCAGCGATTTAATAAAAAATAATCAATAACACATACATTTTTTATCTTACATTTTTTGAAAATATGATTTCACAAACACAATCAACGTTCAAATCTGTATGAATAATAGGAAGAGACGAACCCTGACCTTCATCAGATTTCCAATGGAATTTAAAATGCTAATTTTAATTATATCAACGTAAAATTTTTAACGCTGATTACATGTTCGAGATAAAAGTTTTTTAAAAATGTTAAGATAAAAGAGTTATAATATTTTAAAGGTTTGACGTCGTAGATGGATAATGAAGTCGTACTAAAGCTATGAAAGAAATCAATTCTTGGACCAAAACAGAATCAAATCGTACCAAAATATGGGCGAACCAAACCTTTAAAGTGAATTTTATCAAAATCGTTACATTAGTTTAGTCTCAAGTAATGAGAGCGCGTGCCCACAAACACACACACGCGTATTTTTAATTGCCCGACCACCGCTCTACGAAACCTTTTCCACCAATTCAATTGATAATCGTAATATTTACGAGTCGCGTGTCGCTTGGCCAAGCCGAATTTCATCGTAAATATTTTAATCGTGTGTTGTGCTCAGTGTTCGTAATGTTTGTTTTTAATGTTTTGTTTGACTTTGTGACGACCTCGACAGAGGGATTTAACATTTTGTAACACGGCCTGAAGATGAAACGATAGAGTTTCGAAACCGCGGTAGCCTTTACGAAGTGAGTGGATAGACCACTGACGGGAAGAATAGGTCATAATCCTAATTAGATCAATTTCAATGAAAATTTTAAGCACTTTTTCTACGAGGCGCATACAAATTATAATAGGTCTTGCCGTACATATATTATTTCGAGAAAAGTAGCCACCAACTACACTTATCATCGTTAAATTAGGGACCGCCATCATAAAACAAAACGGAGGGGTAAACATTTTAAACATACGTTGTTTAATAGAAGGTACTTTTGTAGCGAATTTCAAAAGATTCGGGTCAATGCGTTTGGCCAAAACTGGGCAACAAACGAAATAAACAAAAACTAAATCTTGAGCATTTAAAGTGAAAGATAGACCATGCTTCGCTCGATCAAAAATGGTCGTCACAGATTATATGAAAAACAAATAAAATAAAATCTCTGTTTATGTTTTTGTGTAACCTATTTTTTTACTTCCCAGTTTACGGAAGTCACAATTGTTGTTTGTACAAAGACTGGGCGATCCTTCTTCATGAGGAAGATATTGGTTTGCAATCATCCCCCTTTTCCTAGCAGACGGTGGCAATACGATTTTCAATATTGACGTCAGTTTGTCGAGCCCTTCTTCCTTGAAGTCCCCTTGAGCACCCCTTCACCCCACCGCCACGTAAATCACTATATGCTTGTTCTTACACATCTCTCAGCTGTCAATATGTCAGGCAGCGTACTTAGCGTCACATAATGTTAAAGTAATCAAACTTAAGTACGTCAGAGACGAAGTTTTACGCTAATGTTTTTGGAAAACGTAAACACTTTTCTTTTCACTCAAAGTACGGCAATCTTGAATAAATCCATTTAGAGATTTTGCTTCCAGCTTTAGCGTCCTTTAAAAAAAACTTGCGGCACGCAGCTGTCTCGCTGACGTGATGAAATAAATTTCCAAACATTTGTTTCTTTGTCTTACTTTTTTTAAATTCTGATTTTACCATAAAAATCAGCATTAAAATATAAATATATTAGCATTTTAAACATTCAAATTACGTTTAAAATACGAAAATGGAACCTGACCGCCGTCAAAACACGTCGTAATTTCAACGGATTTTGAAAATACAAAAATATTTAGGATAAAAAAGTTAAGGATTTTTAAAGATTTGACGCAATTTGGATATGTTAAACTAATTTTGCTGGTTAACGAACAAGTCTTATCTATTACCAATATCTATTATTGTGACAAGTTTGAATGAAATTAAATTAAAATTGCGAACTTTAGTGTGCTAACGCACACATACACATACGCGCTACACACACACACACACACACACACACGCACGCGCACGAACACACACACACACACGCACGCGCACGAACACACACACACACACACACACACACACACACACACACACACACACACACACACGCAGTGGTTGACAGAAGTGAAACCTTACAATTTTTTGAGAAATCGGTGTTCTTGTTGTTTTGTATTGGTCCAGTATTTTACTGATCCTAACCTAACCTAACCTAACCTAAATGTAAATTATACACAACTGATAAAGTAAATGCACATTTATCCTCATCTTGTACAAATATAAAACGTCAATTGTTTACAATTTATCCAACTAATGCTGTAATAATTATGATAGTTGGGCAGGGCATGTATTACAACAAATAATTTAAATATTTATAAATTAACTTGTTTATATACAATGTGCCGATATATTTAACTGTCCTACATGGTTTGGCTGTTACTTTAATGACACTAATTATAACTTCAATTACTGAACGTATTTCAAGAATAATTTAAATATTTCAATACTAATATTTAATATTTAAATTTTAAATATGTATATTTGAATATTTACTATACAACTGTACACATTTTTTTAAAAAATTCAACAATTACTTGAGTTTTGAATCTTCTTATAATATGACCACATTTTCTACAAATTTCATAAGTAAAATCAATATATAGTTTTTTTTCTATACATTTTAGAAAAAAATAATAAAGGGAACACAGTTTGTTTAATGTTTTAATACAATTCATTTGAATTCGTACAGATTTGCACGGTTTACATACAGTAAGCCTAAAATGAAGGTAAATTTCAAACGCGTGTTGTACAATTGACTGAAATTCCCAGTAAAGTTGGCAGTACTGATTTGTCACGGAACACGGTGCAGTTTACGCTAATTAGAACGTTTGCTTAGGTTAGTTAGAGGGCAGGCAGATGTGCTTATGTGCATTGCTAATTAACTGTTGTATGTACACATGTATAGCCTATATGTTACGCACATAGAACCAGTATTGTCGATTTGATGTTGTATTTAGATCTCCTTCTCACGATTATAATCCAGAAAGACAACAAAAATACTAGTTTTTCATTTTTAGCGCGCGCGCGCGCGCACACACACACACACAATAGTACGTGATATTGTCAGTCTGCTACGTCTTGTCTTTGAACTGCACAGGTCGTGGGTTTAAGAATGCAGTTACTGCCGTAAGCTTTGCCCTTTCCGTTATTTAACATCGATTCCCAATCCCCACAGATTGTTTATCAGTTTTAACGTTAACAATTTTCGTCAATTTATTTCGAAATTGGCACAAAAATCAATTTTGATTTTCCCAGCGAAACCCATTCAACAGTGTCATATTGACTGCCATTACAAAATCACTCCTTTTGTCCTATACTTTGTATGTGATTGCTCTTCCCTATTCAGCGTTAAGATCTGCATAAATATGCATTTACTCGTATGATATTAGTTTCACGTCGATTTTAAAAAGGAACTAAATTTTCAAAAAAGTTTAAACAATTATTTTTTTTGAAATTTACACGTAAGCGAGACAGCTGCGTGCAGCGATTATTATTCAAAAATCATTATAAGCAAGATAAACCGGTACCCGGTTCAATTTAAACGATGCTATAAAATTGTTAAAACTCGAAAGTTCATTCTTCACGTAATATAAACGCAATACAAGCTAGACAAGTTTATTAAATTATCTAATTAAATTATCCTGGCGGCAGGATAGACTGTGCAATGCACGAGTAGGTAAATCTCATTCAAAGTAGATGATTAGGTTACAACACATGTGGTACGGGGACTGAGGTATCTCATTGCATGTAGGTCGACGTAAATAACCCCGTATCACGAGAAGCTAGGCAATTTGTACAACACGTGTGTAGAACGGTGTTAGTCAAGATACAACCCTGCCCCTGCTGTCAAGTCAATATTCAATACACTACAGTACTGTATGTACAATACACGCTAACTCCAGAAAATATAATCATGTATTAGCACGTTACGTAGCAAATGTTGGAGCCCCGATTATGGTATGACCCAGGCCAAGGATCTTGAAGTGTGAATCCTGGTCTATGTAACACGTTTTGAAAGGTTGTTACAAATTTAAAGTAAGTATAGGACATAAAATATATATATATATATATATATATATATATATATATATATATATATATATACTTACGTATATACATATTGTGTACTATTATATTTTAAAAAATCGCTTCCATCACGTCAGCTGAAACAGCTACGTACTACGATTATTATTATTTTTTACTCAAACATTTGCCATTACTAGGATAAAAAAACTATTAACTCTAGCCTATACAGTTTGTAAACTGTTTTCAGCTTTCAATTTTAAGTTAGACATTAAAAACGAGATTCGATTCTCACTCTGAAATATTTGGGTATTGTCATAAAAAAACAAATAATTAAAAATGTGCCGTATACATTATGTTACGTAATAAATTGCGTGGAAGTATATAAATTTTAAATGAGTTTTTCTGAATAACTTGCTCTCTATAAAGAAATTTAGTCGATCATTATATAAATCGAATGAATAGTGATCGTTAAAAATCGATCTTTAGATTTCGATACATATAGGCCTAAACGTTTTCAAGTTTACGCAATCGAAAATATAGTTTTTAATTGCGCGCGCGTTCGTGCACGTCGTTGGAGACAAAACGAACAAACGATTTCGGTAATCGGTGATCATGCTATGCACAGACAGATTACACCATTGAATATAAACGTACAACAATGATAACTCGCTGCTAGTGGCATCTCGCGGCAATGTGTACAACTACAGTTAAATAGATAACAGTATACAAGATAACGCAATACACACACACACACACGCGCGCGCGCACGCACGCGCACACCCCCCCCACACACACACGCACGCACGCACGCGCACACACACACACACACACACGCACGCACGCGCGCACACACACACGCACGCGCGCACACACACACACACACACACACACACACACACACACACACACACACACACACACACACACACACACACACACGCACGCACGCGCGCACACCACACACACACACGCGCGCGCGCGCGCGCACGCACGCACGCACGCGCACGCACGCACGCACGCGCAATTGGAGTCGATTGAATAGCCATAGAAAAGATTGTCTATTTTCTCAAATGTTTTCCCCCTGTACTTGCAGCGTTCGTAGCGGCAAGTAGTCAAACTATTCGAATTTTAGCTTTTGATATCGAGCACGCTTTTATGACCGTATTTCTATTCCGTTTATATCCAACTAGATTTTGAAGTGAAAAAGTCTTTACGTGGGCTTCTTCACGTGCTAGCACTTCTCTGTATGAAGAAAAAAAATTGAATTTCGTAATAGCACGAGTAGCATGCAAAAAAGCGTCACGCGATACGTAAACGCATAATTAATATTCTTGAAATGAATACTTATTCTACTAGTGAGTTGTGTTCCCAGTTGCACTCGTGGCTCCGGGCTATAACCTCTGTTTAAAAAACTGAGGCTTGTGAGTTCAAAACCAGTCTACTGAATAAGCTTTTTTTACAATAATATGTATTTGTTTGAAGCTGGATATACAAATAACTTTAATAACAAACAAGTTATACTGAACGCCATTATGGTACTTACCCGACTTATATAGCAAAAAACAGTTTAAGGCTTTAACAGTTAAACATATTATGCACATTGTATAAAAATAAGTTTATTAATAAACTAGCTGTTACCCGTTGCGGATTTGCCTGCAATTATAATGTAGGCTATAAAATTTATAGTCGATTTTCAAAATCAGAATAGATCATTTCATTTTAATATATTTCTATTTATAATATTATACGATTTATGGTTTTCGGCCAAGAAATATACATTTTTGCTACTCGATACTCTAAAACAGGGTCCTGTCATATTTTAATAAAATACAGTATTATTAAAAAATCACTATTATTCAATTAAACTGGAATAGTATTGTGTTTATCTCAGGTACCTAAACCGTGTTCATACCAAATTTAATCTCAATTGGTCCAGTAGTTAAAGTGTGATTGAATAACAAACAAATAAACAAAAACAAACTTTCAGAAATATAATATGATTACCTATTAACCGTCACGGCTTTTCCCGCAATCGTAATATACATTAAAGATCACGCATCACCGTTTTAGGACCAACAACCGTGTCAGTTAGGTTATGGTGTATTTCTTTTTTAAAATAAAGGTTTTTTTAACGTACCACCGTGTTAGTTAAGTTATGGAGTACTCTTTAAAAAAAATTAAGGCTTTTTTCCTGCATCACCGTATTAGGCCCAAGAACCGTGTCAGTTAGGTTCTTTTTTACCGTTGTCAGTTAGTTACTTTTTAAAAAATAAATAAAGGTTTTTTTAATGCATCACCGCGTTAGGCCTAACAACCATGTTAGTTAACTTATGCAGTATTCTTTAAAAAAAATATAAAGATTTTTCACGCATCACCATGGCCTAACAAACGTGTCAGTTAAGGTTTGGAGTACTCTTTAAAAAAAAATAACGGTTTTTTTCACGCATCACCATGTTACACTTAACAACCGTGTCAGTTAAGTTGAAGTACTCTTTTAAAAAAATAACGGTTTTTTCACACATCGCCATAATAGGCCCAACAACCATGTCAGTTAGGATATGTGGTATTCTTTAAAAAAATATAAAGAATACCACCGTGTCAGTTAGGATATGTAGCCTAGTATTCTTTAAAAAAATATAAAGGTTTTTTCACGCATCACCGTGTTAGGCCTAACAACCGTGTCAGTTAGGATATGTAGAATTCTTAAAAAAATATAAAGGTTTTTCACACGTCATCGTGATAGGCCCAACAACCGTGTCAGGATATGTCGTATTCTTTAAAAAATATAAAGATTTTTTCACGCATCACTGTGTTAGACCTAACAACCGTGTTAGTTAAGTTACTCTTTAAAAAAATATAACGGTTTTTTTCATGCATCACCTTATTAGGCCCAACAACCGTGTCAGTTAGGTTATAAGTACTATTTAAAAAAAATTAATAAAGGTTTTTTTAATGGATCACCGTGTTAGGCATAACAACCATGTTAGTTAGCTTATGGAGTATTCTTTTAAAAAACTATATAAAGTATTTTTCACTCATTACCATGGTAGACCTAACAACCGTGTCAGTTAAGGTTTTCAGTACTATTTTAAAAAAATAAAGGTTTTTTTCACACATTACCGTGATAGGCCCAACAACCGTGTCAGTTAGGATATGTAGTATTCTTTAAAAAAATATAAAAGTTTTTCACGCATCACCGTGTTAGGCCTAACAGCCGTGTCAATTAGGTTATATAATATTCTTTAAAAAGTAAAGGTTTTTTTTTACACATCACCGTGATAGGCCTAACAATCGTATCAGTTAGGATATGTAGTATTTCTTTAAAAAATATAAAGGTTTTTCACACATCACCGTGATAGGCTCAACATCCGTATCAGTTACGTTATGTAGTATTCTTTAAAACATTATACAGGTTTTTTCACGCATCACCGTGTTAGGCCTAACAACTATGTCAGTTAGGATATGTAGTATTCTTTAAAAAAATATAAAGGTTTTTCACACATCACAGTGTTAGGCCTAACAACCGTGTCAATTAGGTTATGTAGTATTCTAAAAAAAATAAAGTTTTTTTTCACCATCACCATGATAGGCCCAACAACCGTGTCAGTTGGGATATGTCTTTAAAAAAATATAAAGGTTTTTTCACGCATCACCGTGTTAGGCCTAACAACCATGTCAGTTAGGAAATGTAGTATTCTTAAAAAAAATGTAAAGGTTTTTCACGCATCACCGTTTTAGGCCTAACAACCGTGTCAGGATATATAGTAGGCTATTTTAAAAAAATATATAAAGGTTTTTTCATGAATCACCTTGTTAGGCCTAACAACCGTGTCAGTTTGGTTATGCAGAATTCTTTTAAAAAATTGGTTTTTTATCACCCAAAACCCGTGTTAGTCGTATTTTTATTGTTTTACCGATTTACAACACGTTACTGATTTTCGCCTGGTACCAATTTTGAGGTTATATTGGTCACTTTTATTTTAGTTTTTATCGTACTTCTCGTGCTTTCATATTTTGGATTCTTGCTCTTGGGCACATAATAAAGCATTCTAGTAACAAAAATATCGAAAAATATAGGTTATGCTACACTGCATATTTACTATATTTCATGTAATGTAATTACACAAATATATATACTACCTTACAATTGGCACTCTGTGTAGGGATTTTTTTACATTTAATATTGAAAATTTAACACAAAGTAACAAATTAAAGTCAGTTTTGAAAAAAATTCAACTAAAATATGAAAATGTTACATTAAAAACAATAATTTTGCAATAAATAAAACACAGATTAAGATTATTAAAATAGGATTGAATCTATGTTCATCTCAGGTAACTAAATCACATGTCCAGTAAATAACTACAATTAACACATGACACAAAACTAAAAACTGATAATTATTTTGAGCTGAGTAAGTAGTATAATGACGTTTTGTAAAACGGGAATAGGCCTATATGTATCTCTGATACTTAAACCATATTCGTACCAAATTTCATCTCAATTGGTCAAGTGGTTAAAGCGTGATTGAATAACAAACAAACAAACAAACAAACAAACAAACAAACACACAAACTTTCAGAAATATAATATGAATTAGATATTTAAATTATTAAGGAACGCCGTTGTACTACATGAACAACCCAGGAATCATAATTATCAGACCGTTAACCAAGTGGATATATTGAACAAGATCGGGATATATTGTACAAGATCGGGATATATTGTACAAGATCGGGATATATTGTACAAGATCGGGATATATTGAACAAGATCGGGATATATTGTACAAGATCGGGATATATTGTACAAGATCGGGATATATTGTACAAGATCGGGATATATTGTACAAGATCGGGATATATTGTACAAGATCGGGATATATTGTACAAGATCGATGTTTTATATCTGTGTATGATGTAGACAAGAGTCTATTCAGTTGTCTATGATTTTAATTTAGAAATAACATAGTAATAACTGCAACAATACAAATCAAATGAATTCTGATTATTTCAATTTTGTAAGTTATAACTTTTGTTTCGAATAAAGAAAAAGTAGAAAGATGATATCATTACGTATAAACTGAAAACAATAAAAAGTATTAATCAAAACTGAAAGTGATAGCAATTCAAGAAAAGAGATTTATTCTAATCAGAGTTCCAGACAGACAGACAAAGCTTAAGGCCCGGTTGCAGTTAACGGGCAGGCAAAGTTTTTAATCAGCGTTGCAAAGTTGACAATTTAACAAGCAAAGATGTCGCTGATTCAAAACTAGAAGTTGGTTCGTGAAGGAAATATTTTTGAAGTTACGTCACAGAATTGATTATTTGCTCCGAAGTCCTTATAACGCCGTTATGGGTATAAACCCGTGTATTCCTACTTACAAATGTTATTAGAGCGGCCATCATGGTAAGATCCAGACATGAGAAAATGGAAATGAGCACCGATCCTGATCTACGGATCACTTTTTAAGAATTCATTAAAGCAGTTACACATAAAATATCACTATTACGTTCGTAATTTTAATGTAATTTCACTCAAATTTGGCGCAAAAATCGATTTTGGTGGGCAAGTTCGTTACCCAGCAAAAACGATGAAATGGCGGTAATTTCAGAACTTTAAGAAAACAAAAATTTTCAATCATATCTTTTTCAAAAATCTGATTTCCCCATCGTAATAACAGTTGAATTCTGCATAAATTTTCAATGTCTAATGAAAATTATAAAGTGAGAATTTGTCGGCGATAGAATTATTGTCAGAAATTCGTTTTAATCATATCTACGAGACAGCTGCGTGTCGCGATTACTATGCAGTTTCGCTCATTTTTTACAATATATTAAGTGGTTAGCAACTGCGTCGAAGCGATGAAACGCTTGTTTCAAGTAAAGCAAACTTCACAGCCATCTTAAATTGTGAAAACATTACATTTAGGTTGAATTCAAGACCGCCTCATTAAAATTACGTGCTCAACGGAGTGATATTGTTGAAACAATGTTTCGGTCGAAGACGCCAAGGAGTTAAATAATATTGTTCGCTTTAATTAAGCTCTCAAGCATTTAATGTCGTATTATTTATTTTTCAACTTACGCCACGAAAAAATACTTTTATTCTACGAGGGCTATTCAGAAAGTAGATTACGTTTTTGGATAAAAAAAAACTAAGTACAGGAAAAAAATTTTATTATATACATTTGAAAGAGGAACTAAAATACTATTTTTCGACATAATCGCCAAACAAATTTAGACATTTGTCATATCGGTGAACTAGCTTTGAAATTCCCGTGTCGTAGAATTCCGCCGCCTGTGACGCCAGCCAGTCAGTCACGCCCGCGCGGAGATCTGCGTCGTCATCGAAGCGCTGTGTTGCAAGCCAAGTCTTCATCTTCGGGAATAAGTGGAAATCACTAGGTGCCAGGTCCGGACTGTAGGGTGGATGAGGGAAAATCTCCCACTTGAAGGCCGTCAAGACGTCTTTTGTTCGATTTGCCGTGTGAGGGCGGGCATTGTCGTGCAAAAACAACACTTTTGCACTCAGTTTTCCTCTCCGCTTGTTCTGGATAGCTCGTCTTAAGTTTCGTAATGTTTGGCAATACCTTTCTGAGTTTATGGTTGCTCCACGTTCTAGGAAGTCAACCAGAAGAACACCTTTCCTGTCCCAAAAACGGTCGCCATGATCTTCCTTGCTGACAGGGTTTGCAAACATTTCCTCGGTTTTTGGGGAATTTGTGTGCCCCACTCCATAGACTGTAGTTTTGTCTCACAGGTAACGTGCTTAACCCAAGTCTCATCTCCCGTTACGATGCGATCAAGAAATGATTCACCATCTTTGTCGTAAGCGTCCAGAAATGACAACGATGCAGCCATACGCTGACCCTTGTGCTGTTCTGTCAGGAACTTTGGCACCCATCTGGCACAAAACTTATGGTATCCTAACTTTTTGGTGACAATTTCGTACAACAATGTTCGCGAAACTTGTGGGAAACAAAGACTTGGCTTGCAACACAGCGCTTCGATGACGACGCAGATCTCCGCGCGGGCGTGACTGACTGGCTGGCGTCACAGGCGGCGGAATTCTACGACACGGGAATTTCAAAGCTAGTTCACCGATATGACAAATGTCTAAATTTGTTTGGCGATTATGTCGAAAAATAGTATTTTAGTTCCTCTTTCAAATGTATATAATAAAATTTTTTTCGTAATTAGCCTCCTCCCTTAATAGTTTTTTCGTTTATTAAACCGGAAAACCAACCAAACAGAATGGAATGAGAGCGGAGCGGAAAATTAAATCTCATTTTAATATAAGTGAGGCCATCGAAGGAGGAGCGAAGTTGGACGAGGTCGATTGGAGTCTCAGGACTCCTCTCCGCTTATCACATCCTGATATTTCATCACTTATTTTATCCAAAAGCCCGTTATTAGCAAATCTTAGCGTTATCAGCAGGAAAACGATGTACTGGAGCGGTCATCACGGTAAAACCCAAACCCGGGACCTTCAAATGAGCATTCATCATCCTGAACTCCAAATTAATTTTCGAGGGAAATTTATTGTGTGTGTGTGTGTGTGTGTGTGTGTGTGTGTGTGTGTGTGTGTGTGTGTGTGTGTGTGTGTGTGTGTGTGTGTGTGTGTGTGTGTGTGTGTGTGTGTGTGTGTGTGTGTGTGTGTGTGTGTGTGTGTGTGTGTGTGTGTGTGTGTGTGTGTGTGTTTGTGGGCGCGCGCATACGTGTGTTTTAGCACGCTAACAATTCGCAATTATAGCCCGATTTGTTCAAACGACAAAAAAATCGATTCTGTTAATAGCTTAGACGTGTTCGTTAACCATCAGCTGGCACCAACAGGTTCCGTTAATCGTTCAACAGTTTCAAAACTTCAAAAAATCTTACCAAATATTTTTGGCCGGAAATATATTTGAAAATCTGATTTCAACATTGTAACCGGCATTGAATGGTGCACAATTAGTATTTTGAATAATCAAAATCCGTTGAAAATAAGAAGTTTACTTTGACGGCGGTTTTTTGAATGAGATTTGCAAGTTTAAAAAGCTGAAGAATTTAAAATGTTCTTCATTACGGTGAAATCAGTGCTTCAAAAAGAGGGTAGGACTTTTGAAAATTCGCTTCCGTCAAGTATGCAACACAGCTGCGTGCCACAATTATTAAATAATTTAGTGCACGTAATATTTGGTGCGCAAACTCAAGCAAGTACGGTAATTGATTAGAACTATAAACTCGGATGAACTTGAATATTTCATGTGGTATGGAGGCACAAAGAACACAATGCAACAAAGGCCGGGCTACATGGCACAATGTGGGCAGCAGGGCACATAAAGTTGCCGGGTAATGGGGTAGCCGCACGTTGCCCCACTAGGCTGCCTGTTTGCAGCCAACTTCACTTTATCGTGGACGCGACGCGATAATGTATAACACATTATTACATAAATAAATATTTCCGCAAACACTGCACAAGCTATTTACATTTCTTAGTTCAAACTACAGTCCAATACTACAGTCAACTATACTACAGCCAAATACAGCCAACTACAGTCAAATATACAGTCCATTATTTAAGATAAAATTGCAGATATTCTCGTTAAAAATCAAAATCAGATAACAATCACAGTTAATTAAGGAATTTCTATTTTTTTTTTATTTTAAGGCGAAAAGCACATTGAGGCTATAATCGCCTTGCCAAGTGTAAGTGTGAACTGTTAAAAAGTTGTAAGTGTAGTGTTTCTTAGACTCGGGTACAGCGAGGGACGTCTAAATCATCTCAATAGGTGCAGCTAAGGATGCACCCCTTGCAGGGGAATTTTATATTGGAACGTGAGTTTCTGGAGCGGCCATCATACTAAAACCCAGACCCAAGACCTTGAAATGATCGCAGATCATGACCTCATGATCACCTTTTGAGGAGTTGTAAGTGTGTGTGTGGGGCAGGTATAAGCTATCAACTAGGCCACCGAGGCGGCAGTAAGCTATCAACTAGGCCACCGAGGCGGGTTTATATATATATATATATATATATATATATATATATATATATATATATATATATATATAAAAGGATCGACACTTTTCTAGTCCAACGTGATTTAATCTTTGCACAAAAAACGATTTTAGTAACAGCTTGGACTAGTTAGCAAAATCCACTGGCTACCACAGAAGGTGGCAATTACAAATCATTTAAAAAAAAAACTTTTTGTTTTATACAATTTTAAAATCGGTTTTCACCGTCGTAAAATTTCTACGAATTAGTATTTTAATGTTTCAAAATCCGATGACATTAAGAAACTTGTGTCTGACGGTGGTCTGGGATCAATTTCGTATTTTAAAAGTTACACATATGAAGATTTTTTTAAGGTTGATAAAGATTATTAAACATAATTTTGAAAAAAGGTACCAAAAACACGTACTTTTGAAAATTCGCTTCTATCATGTCAGCGAGACAGCTGCGTGTTATTTTATGTCAAATAGAAAATGAGCTGTTTGGCCATCATGGTAAGACCCACATACGAGATATCTCGTGCGAAACGAACAACCCATGTGAAATTGATCAAGATATTACCAAATACAATTTTTATTCATTACAATTTCTCATGCAAAACTCATTTTTTACGGGCTTGTATTCAATGTTCGCAGTATTTGGAAATTTTATTCATCAACGAGACAGCTGCGTGCTACGATTTCTTAAATTCTGTTTTATTTCCGAACCATTAATTTTATTAAGGATTAACATTTTAATACAATTTGACTGGCTGATTGTTTGGAAATATTTTGTTTTAATACTAACAGATGTGTCTTCTGAGTGATAGAAGAGATAAATTAAATTAAGGGCTTTATAGTAGCCGATTTATAATTGTTTGGGGCAGAAATAAACGATAAAAATAGTTTTGGCAAATAATTATAAATTATTTCAAAATATGTCTGAAATATTCAATACGATTAATTTCAAAATAGCTATTTTTTTGCAATATTTGAGCAACTTCATGAGATGTAAACTCATTTTGAAATAATATAAGCGAATTTTCATTGGAAAAATGGGCTACTAAAGCGGTCATCGTAGTAAAACCTAGACCCGAAACCTTGAAAGGAGCACTAGTCCTGGCCTAGATACTTTAAGGGATCGTTAAATTTATATAAACATTTGTCAGTGTGTTGTGTCTGGGTGTTAGCACATTCACGTTTGATTTTTTGGTTCGATCCGTTTGAAAACTTGGTATACAATTCTTTTATGGTAGTATAATACCTTGGACAAGTTCGTTAACAATTTCAAAATGGTCGTCATTTCAAAACTTTTATTATTAGTATTTTTTGTCTTAAATTTTTTTGAAAATCCCATTTCACAATCATAAGCAACGTTAAACACGGTAACGCTGTGATTTTCAAAATCAGTTGAAATTAAAGAATTTTCAGATTTCGGGAAAGTTTTATTTTTGTATTTTCAATGTAGTTTATCTGTAAACAGTTGTAATCTGTAAACATTATCACTTGATAATGTTTACAGATTTTAATGCAAATTATGATAGTGAAATCAGAATTTCATAAAGGACAAAGAAAATAGTTTTGGAAATTCGCTGTTAACACCTCAGCGGGACAGCTGCATTTCACAGTTACTGTCGACTAAAATCAGCTGTTTGGTTTAAAATTACATCTACTACCTCATTACCATTGCTTAATAACTTATTACACATGTTTTTATATATTTTATAGAGAATATTTGAGAAATTAATAACATGTTCTTAAACTCACAGATGTAAAGCAATTAACATAATTATTGAAAATGTATAGTAAACACGCGCAACATTAATCGAAACATTGTTGAATACTATAAAATACAGGAAATGACACGTAATACGTTAATTCTAAAAATTCATTTCAAGCACAATTTCCTGTTACACATTGCGAACTTGCGACAAAAAGCCCCCTACTTCCGGTCGAATCTAAAAGGGAAATTGCAGCTTTCAATGCGTTCAGCCAAGTTTTATTGATAAGCGAATTTAAAAAAAAGCTCTTTGCAGAGGCTATCTGGCTAGGGGTGGGCTCCGACTCCCCTATGGAAATGCTCGCAACCCTTAACGGCTATAATGGTCAATAATGATATCTGTAGTACACCGCCCCTAGGCGGAAGGGTGCGTTGATGGCTCTTCGATCGGGACTTGTACGATTAGGACGTGAGAGGAGATCTGTAAATACTTATATCGGAGGATGAAATGCTACACCTGATACTGCTGTGTAACGATTATTGGAGGCAATCACGAGAAGATCAGAGAACAGCGATGGAAGCTGCACAATCACTGCGGATCCAGTCGGTTCCCTTATGTATTATACAATCTTACATTAATAAACATAAACATTAAGTAATAAATAAGTATAAATTAAGTAACAAATAAATAAGTAATAAATTAAGTATAAAACCTGATGTACACACGCGAGCGAACACACACACACACACACACACACATATATATATATATATATATATATATATATATATATATATATATATATATATATATATACGAGGGTTGATAAAATATAAACGAGACTGATTTTTTTAAAAATTTATTGCTTACTTACAAATTATTCTTGATACAACTTATTGTTCTACATAGTCTCCCGCACGAGTAACACATTTTTCCCACCGGATTGGAAGTTTTTTAATTCCATCTTCGTAAAAAGTTCTCGGGCGTTCATTGAGCCATTGGAGCACGAAGGTCTCCACCGCAGAATCGTCTTCGAAACGTTGGCCTCCAAGCGCCTCTTTGAGTGGCCCAAACAGGTGATAGTCGCAGTGTGATAAGTCTGGACTGTATTGGGGATGTTCCATTGGTTCCCAGCCAATTTGATCGAGTTTAAGCCTCGTAGCGTTCGCCGAATGTGGTCGGGCATTATCGTGAAGAAGAATGACGTTTCTCGCCGGTTTAGATTTCCTTTTCCTACGAAAAGACTGTTTTGCGGCCTCTAAAACATCGCAATAATATTGTGCATTTATTGTGCGTCGTTGATGGAGGAAATCGACGTGAAAGGCGCCTTGATTGTCGAAAAATACAGTGGCCATTACCTTCCCTGCCGACGAACGTGATTTGGCCTTCAGGTTTTCTACTGCTTCCCATCCTTCGGCGAATTCCTTGTGCCAAGCAAAAACGCGAGCTCTTGACAGGGTCCTGTCTCCGTATTGAGCCGTCAATCTACGAAAGATTTCAGTCGGATTGACCCCCTCCTTGGCCAAAAACTTAATAATAATTCTCTGCTCCACGGAAACGTGCACCTCACTCTCACTCATTGTATAGTTTTATACTGAAGGGTCCGAACGGAAATGTTGCCCGTCTACGCCCGTCCCAAACCTCCCAGGCTACCTGAAACCCCACCCTTTAGAGTTCAATGTCCAACGGAAAAGTTTTTAGAAAGTCAGTCTCGTTTATATTTGATCAACCCTCGTATATATATATATATATATATATATATATATATATATATATATATATATATATATTGGAAGTAAATAAAATAATCGCAGTACGCAAATGTCTCGCTGACGTGATGGAAGCAAATCTCTTACAATAATACGTTTACTCACCCTTTTTTAAATTCTTATTTTACAATTAAAATTAACATTAAATACTCAATATAATGGGATTTTAAACTTTCAAATTACACCTAAAATATGAAATGAACTCTGAACGCCGTCAAATTCAATTTCTCAATTTTGACAGATTATGAAAATTCAAAATGCTGATTAACGCGGTAACAATGGTAACGTGAAGATTTTCAAAATAAGATTTAAGATACACTAATTTTGAAGTGGCCGTTATTTTGAACGGATTTTACTGTATAACGAAATATATCCAAGTTATTTTACTGTATAACGAAATATATCCAAGTTATTTTACTGTATAACGAAATATATCCAAGTTATTTTACTGTATAACGAAATATATCCAAGTTATTTTACTGTATAACGAAATATATCCAAGTTATTTTACTGTATAACGAAATATATCCAAGTTATTTTACTGTATAACGAAATATATCCAGTTTGACCAAACTGCTAAGATAATTACCAAAGACGAAAGAATAAGATTCCAAGATAAAGCCAAAATAAGACCTAAACCTGTCATTTCGGAAGAGGAGAGGAAGAGAAGATCGGAAAGAATGAAGAGCTACTGGGAACAAAGAAAAGTACAGCGCGCAAGAAATGATTGATTCAGCGTACCCCAAAGAGGGTGAAACGAAAAGAAGAAGAAATATATCCAAGTTATTAACAACACCGTTTTTTTTTTTTGCTACGTTTGAATCAAATCTATACACAAGCGAGAGCACACACACACACACACACACACACACACATACACACACAATTTTAAAAACCCTTTAAAAAGTGATCTAGAGATCAGAATTGGTGCTCAAGTCAAAGTTTTGGATCTGGGTCTTACCATGATAACCGCTCCGGTAGCTCAAAGGAAATTCGGTAATAATACTTTGGTTATTCAATCATTAGGTAACAATTTATAAAAAAAAACCGTTTATACCCGTAGAGAAGAAGTGTTGAAATGTTGGATTTATTGGCAGCAAAACATAAATGAATGTCACGGAAAGTACAAAAGAGAGGCTGTCATTATCAACACGGATACAACAATTAATCACTCTTTGTAATAACGCGACGGGTGATTCACTGAATAAAACCCAATCATCAGCGTACAAACGCTAAAACCTATAATTTGTTACCAACGTAACTAATACATACACCATTGAAGAATCTACCTAATAATACCACAATGTCAAAAAATAAAAGTACAAAATCATTGCATACACACACACACACACACACACACACACACACACACGAATGTACAAACAAAATACGTGCTGATTAACATTGCACGTAATTTTGTTGATTACGTATCTCTGACTTTTCTATATTCAAGTATTTTATATTTGTTGACGCGTTTCGGAATAATTCCATTTTCAAAACTTTTTACTGTACTGCTCCCCCAAAATCTACGTACGTTCTTTTACACTACCTTAACACCACAGCCTACTTCTACCGCCTGGTCAGGTCGCTATTTATTGACGTGCTCACTTCGGATTGGTCTTCTAAGAACTTCCTTTTACAGTCACTTAATACTTATAATGTGTGAACATTTTCAGGTTCTGAAAAACAACGTCTGCTTCAGAATTTACTGCTCGTTTATTATATTTTTCCCAGTTTCATTTTGAACGTACCTAGAACTTGGGGCAGTAGTATTGTAATAAGTTTTGAAAATGGAGGTATTCCAAAATTGACTCTATTCAAAATTATAAAACTCCTTGAGGACAAAAGATAATTACATTAAGAATTTAAACATTGCACGTACTTCATTTAATTTTTAAATGCAAATTTTTGTAGGCAGGCCTAGGCACTTTTTTGTAACAGAAAATAAATAAAACATAGAATAGCACTAACAACATGTACAAAAGCACCACACGACATTACTACAAATTATTAGTATTATGGAAGAGTCTACCAGTGAGCAGACTGTGTTTACAGTATTCGTGGTTCAATGCCATATTTCTGCAAATGAAAATATAGGATTTAATCCTGACAATGACCTTGACTGTTTTACATTTACTTGTTTAAAATTATGCATATAAGTAAGGTGAATATAAATAATAACCGACTGAACAAAACGGTCTGTTTCAACTCGACCGTTGGGTAGGCCTATGTCTGTAACGCAGTTTGGGTCAAACGCATTGGCAGATTGTTTTGAAATTTCGTACAAAGATATCTTGTATAAAGTTCGAACGACGTACGTATAATACTTTCCCCCCATTCACTTCCGTTTCAAGATAGCGCCCTCTGATATAACGACGACGAGTTATGAAGTTTTGCCCAACAGCATTGACCAATTGCGGTTATATTAAAATTTAATATGAAGGTACCCTGTACAAAGCCCGAACGACATTATTTCAATTCCACCCATTCGCTTCCGTTTCAGGACGGTGGCATGTGATTTTTCCTGTAATACTGGCTGCACGACAAGACCTACCATAAATCTGACCTCTTCACAGAAAAAGAGCATAGGCTTTACAGTAAAGTTGGTCCAGTAATATTTCTCCTGAATATTACGGCAGCCGCTTAAATTGGCGCAAAAGGCGTCGACGATCGCTGGCCAAAAAATTAATCATTTACTGCGAGTTTTACTGATCTTTGAACAATTTATGTGAACGAAATTGTATACAACATTATTTTAGAATTTGGGGATGAAATAAAAACTTCGACAAGTGTTGCGCATAACGAGTATGTTGAAAGTTTAGAATATGTAATAAATATTTCACAATATCCTGTAATATTAGAGTAATGTAAGTAGGCCTACAGTAGGATGGATCCATGGTTCACAGAGCACGTAGCCTGTAATCCCTAACGACCTAACGGACGTGTCAGCAGATGTAAAATGTCCACAGATCAATAAGATTATCTGTGACAAGGTGGACAAGGGGACAGTTTAAACTCTGCAATAAGCGGGCTAAGCCACAATTACATAATAGGAACATCACAAGCTTCAATTAGCTTGTAAACTACAAAAAAGTCGATCTGCGCGCGCTCTGTTTCCACATTTACTAACTTCGCTATATTCGCACTTGAGAATATGCCGTAAAAATTAATGGTGTACAAAAATTCTTAACTTCAATTACCCCCCCAGTAAAAATCTAGTTAGAAAGACAAAGGCGAACAAATTTGAGAAATCTAGCTAATATCTCAAAACCGACTTATCTAATATTGTTCAAATTTTTGTTATACAAGAATAATAATTTTTTTAACGTAGAAATTTTGAATCGCTTTTTACAAACCAGTTATTTTCAGACCTACAGCGGGATCAAAAAGTTTTGTTTTAATGAATAATATATAAACTATATAACATAATATACCACAGACTATTATGAGCAAAATATAAACTAATTTGATTAAAACTGCCGGATCTGATTTTTAAAAAATCCATTAGTAGTACTTTTTGATCATAAAATGATTTTAAAAACTTCATTTTTAAAAAAAGGTGTGTGTGTATCCTCTACAGATCGCCATTTTTTTCCAATCTGATTGTTTGGCACAAAATTGGATTTTAGTAATAGCTTGGCTAAATGCCTAACCTAACAAAATGCGTTTTATTCAACAACTAGCAAAATAAATTTGTCGGTTGGTTCTAACTTTGAGAGCCTGCGTATCAGAAGGGAAATGAACCATGTACTTCTACGTTATCTTTTGAAAATACAATTATGTTAATTGTTAAAGAATGAATCACGAATTTAGACATCTTAATCTAATGTAAGATAGGTTCACGTCACAGCAATAATTTATAGACTCAAGGATGGGCAGCACGCTCTGGTGTAGGGTTTTGTTACTACGTGAATTTTACCTTTCGTTCTGTCATCCTTAGTGGGAGCACTATGTATTATAGACTATACAATAAAATACTAAAAATGTAAAAATATTTCATAATTTTGTTTTTAAAATTGTTACTTAAATTGTTGCTGTTTGAATTGTTAAAGGAATATTTATGTTATTATTACAGTTCATTTGGACATTTGCCATCAAAATAATCCGCGAAGTTTGAAGAGTAAGGATCAACTCTCGTGGCTAACGTAAAACCTAAACATGCAACTAGAACATAAGGCTAGACACCTATCGGCTCAGCACGCCGGTATAACCCGAAGGAAGGAATGACTATCGGCTCAGCACGCCGGTATAGTCCACGGATGTGCAGTCGGCTCAACACGCCGGTACCGCACCAGGATGGGTCGGTAGGTGGGTAGAGTTCGGGCCGGAGGAGGTTATCGGCTCAACACGCCGGTATAACTCCAAGGAAGGAATGACTATCGGCTCAGCACGCCGGTATAGTCCACGGATGTACGGTCGGCTCAACACGGGTACCGCACCAGATAGGTCGATCGGTGGGTAGAGTCCGGGAGAGTAGGTTATCGGCTCAGCACGCCGGTATAACCCCAAGGAAGGAATGACTATCGGCTCAGCACGCCGGTATAGTCCACGGATGTACGGTCGGCTCGGCGCACTAGGATGAGTCGGTAGGTGGGTAGACGCGGAGAGGTTATCGGCTCAGCACGCCGGTATAACCCCAAGGAAGGAATGACTATCGGCCCAGCACGCCGGTATAGTCCACGGATGCGCAGTCGGCTCAACACGCCGGTACCGAGATGGGTCGGTAGGTGGGTAGAGTTCGGGTCGGAGGAGGTTATCGGCTCAGCACGCCGGTATAACCCCTGCTGAAGGAATGACTATCGGCTCAGCACGCCGGTATAGTCCACGGATGTGCAGTCGGCTCAACACGCCGGTACCGCACTAGGATGGGTCGGTAGGTGGGTAGAGTTCGGGTCGGAGGAGGTTATCGGCTCAGCACGCCGGTATAACCTCAAGGAAGGAATGACCTATCGGCTCAGAGGCCTATGTTAAAATACCACAGAAATCACACTAAACATCGGTATAAACATTTGCTTTTGCGTCACGCTTGAATCCGTAACGCATGCCTCACAGCATATATTGACCTTGTAAATATCTAGACTGGAAGTGACTACTTCTAAACAGCTTATTTCGCACAATAGCTTCAATATCATTTCAGCTGAGGTTATGTTCATTGTTCTTTTTAATTTTAAAAATATGTATTTTCTAAATTTGTGCAGTTAAATGATTTAGTGTGTATGACTTATATTAATTTTTGAACGCCAGAATCACAAACATTATAATTATTATTATACTTAGACAGTATAACTGTGAAAAGTAGGACTATAAACTGATAAATTATTAAAGTCCCTTATATAGCCTAAGATACTAAAATGCATAGTCTGTAACAGTTCCAGTTAGTTTTTAAGTTGTGTACCTACACACACGCAAAATTTAATAAGAAAATAATTCTCAACAGTTGCCCTTTCCTGCATGCATCTAATTTTTTATAAAAATAATTAAATCATGGTAGTGAAAAGGTATACAGTCAGACATGCCAAAATAATCACTAATGACTTTAATTACACATCGTAATCGAGTGTAAGATAAATTCATGATCACTGCTGCAATTTATAGACTCAAGGCAGGTGGTAGGAAAACAAGTTCAGAGAGCCCTGATGTCAGGTTTTGGTGCTTTCATTCTGATGTGTATTTTGCTTTCATTCTGGCATCCTGAAATAACCATTGTGTGGGTGCTCTATATATTATAGACTCAAAAATATTAATCTTATAAATCATAACTTTTATTCATCGATCAACGTTTAACTAACCTCATAGCGGTCATGGTTTATTTTCGTATTTTCAGTGTAATATATAATTTTAATAATAAAGCATAATTTAACGCTTATTATGACGGTAAAATCACATTTTCGAAAAAAGTAAGAACAACAATTATTGTTACTTATTTTTTGGAAATTCGCTTCCATCACGTCAGCCAGGCAGCGTAAAGTGATAATAAGGAACTGACCGTATCTGAGATCCTTTTCGGTCGGTATGTTTCCGTTTGGTTCCAGTCGGTCTAGGAAATCATCCGAGTAATTGAACGTTAGCTTGGTGGGAACCCTGTTCCTCGACTCCTCCGCCTCATCTTTGGAGATCGCTGTGAACATAGAAGAATCAATAAAGTACATTCATGTAGGTAAGCAAATTAAAGTTATTCGATACGAAAACTAAAATCACTTGTTAAGAGTTCAGAAAGTTAATGCATCCTTTCTATGCAGTTGACGTTTGCACCAGTACTTTGTCAAATATAACACTATATTTTTCAAAAAATTGAAATAAAATTTCGTTCACGGTGTACTTTTTACATATAAGTAAATCTCCAAATAGTAACAATATAACAATTATTTTTTCATCTTATCCTTTTTTTTAAATTAAAATTAATATTATAATCAGCGTTCAGGTTAGTAAAAAATAAAATTTTAAATATTTCAATCTCAATAAAAATTTACAATACTAATTTATGTCGATGACATAGGAAAAACCATATTTTCAAAAAGTGAAAAATAATAATGTATTTTTTTTTTTTGCCTCATTTTATAACTGTTACTATAGATAAAGAACTTGAACAACCAACTACCAAAATATACTTCTGTATCATATTTGTACCAAATCGAACCAAAGCAAATAATAATAATGTACTCTCATCACGCAGCTGTTTCGCTAATATGTTTTTATATTACACTTTTCCTTGAAAATCAGTTTTCCATCATAATCGTAGTTCAAATGCATTTAAAATATCTATGCTGAATCCAAATTCGACTGATTTATTTGAATACTTTCAATTCAATATAATATTCTAATTGACGCATATTTTAATGATTGTATCCAAGTTCTTACAAACATCGATTATCAAATTTTGCCACGTTTGTAGTGCAACAAAAATTGCGAACTATAATACGCATGCGCTCGTTGCCATTCACCATTAAATATAAACGGTCTAGAATTACTGTCACAATTAAAAAAAGCGTGCTTGATATTAGGCTGCTGAATCCCAAATAACTGGACCATTTGCCGTTAGGAACACCACAAGCTGTGTTGACTGCGTTAAAAAAAATAGTAGACCCTACTACGAGGGTTGATCAAATATAAACGAGACTGATTTTTTTAAAAATTTATTGCTTACTTACAAATTATTCTTGATACAACTTATTTTTCTACATAGTCTCCCGCACGAGTAACACATTTTTCCCACCGGATTGGAAGTTTTTTAATTCCATCTTCGTAAAAATTTCTCGGGCGTTCATTTAGCCATTGGAGCACGAAGGTCTCCACCGCAGAATCGTCTTCGAAACGCTGGCCTCCAAGCGCCTCTTTGAGTGGCCCAAACAGGTGATAGTCGCAGGGTGATAAGTCTGGACTGTATGGGGGATGTTCCATTGGTTCCCAGCCAATTTGATCGAGTTTAAGCCTCGTAGCGTTCGCCGAATGTGGTCGGGCATTATCGTGAAGAAGAATGACGTTTCTCGCCGGTTTAGATTTCCTTTTCCTACGAAAAGACTGTTTTGCGACCTCTAAAACATCGCAATATTGTGCATTTATTGTGCGTCGTTGATGGAGGAAATCGACTTGAAAGGCGCCTTGATTGTCGAAAAATACAGTGGCCATTACCTTCCCGGCCGACGATCGTGATTTGGCCTTCATAGGCGCCCTCTCTCCCCTCTTCCGCCACTCCATACTTGCCTGTTACGACTCGGGAGTGTAATGGTGAACCCATGTTTCGTCACAGGTGACAATCCGGTTTAATAATGCCTCACCATCTCGTTCAAATTGGGTCAATAGTCGCTGGCAAATCTCCAAACGATTCCGTTTGTGAACGTCGGTCAAAATTCGTGGAACCCACCTTGCAGATACTTTGCTGAGTTCCAGGTTTGATGTAACGATTTTTTGAACGCTACCATAGCTCAACTGGAGTTCATCTGCAATAAATCGCAGCGATATACGTCTGTCTTCGTCCAGGAGCTTCCGAACAGCATCAATGTTTTCGTCCGTGACGGAAGTGGTCGGGCGACGGTCATGGCTGAGGTTTTCTACTGCTTCCCGTCCTTCGGCGAATTCCTTGTGCCAAGCAAAAACGCGATCTCTTGACAGGGTCCTGTCCCCGTATTGAGCCGTCAATCTACGAAAGATTTCAGTCGGATTGACCCCCCTCCTTGGCCAAAAACTTAATAATAATTCTCTGCTCCACGGAAACGTGCACTTCACTCCCACTCATTGTATAGTTTTATACTGAAGGGTCCGAACGGAAATGTTGCCCATCTACGCCCGTCCCAAACCTCCCAGGCTACCTGAAACCCCACCCTTTAGAGTTCAATGTCCAACGGAAAAGTTTTTAGAAAGTCAGTCTCGTTTATATTTGATCAACCCTCGTATTATCTGTATAACTGCACTTGAACATTTTGCCGCAAGATGCCTCCAGCAGCGAGAACTCACACCTCTTATAACAGATATAATTCTAGTAATTTTATATTCAATGCCTTAACAATTATATGAAACTGTACAAAAATTGCGAAATATAGTGCGTATGCACGCGTTCACATAGGCAATTATTCTTTTTAATTGGCCTCCACCATTGAATATAAACGGATTACAATTACAATTACAAAAAGGATGCTTGATATTAGCTGCTGAATTCCAAATAATTGGACTATTTGCCGCTAGGAACAATGCAATCTATGTAGAATGCCTTAAAAAATAGTACTATTATCTGTATAACTGTAGTTGAAAATTTTGCCACAAGATGCCTTCAGCAGTGAGCGCTCACATACTCTTATAACAGGTATCATTCTAGTAAGTATATATATTCAATGCTTTAACAATGATCCTTAATATGTGATCTAGAGATCAGTGACCTCTAATTTCAAGATCTCGGGACTGGGTCTTAACATAATGTCGGCTCTAATACTTCATTTTCCAATGGAAAGTCGTAAGTCGCACAACAAGAATTAAGTGTCACGGGAAACGTAGTCAGCTTGGATGTAGGTCGCCAGGCTCGGCACGCACGGAAGTTCAACAAGTAATTAATTCAAAAACACGGAACATGCAATCTGCGCACGTAGCCTCGACAAAGCGGGCCAATCATCGCCAAAAGGCAAACACTAATTTAATTAGTGAGCGGAGGTTGTTGACGTTTCGAACAACACCGGCGCTTTTGTGGCGACTGAAAAGTTTAGAGGTGCAAATAAATGGAAGCAAGGAGAATAAAGAATGGCTTCAAGTGGCGGAGAGGGGCGCGGATAATTCAACGTGAAAAATGATAAAAGAGCAAAAATCCCAAGACGGGCTGAAAGTAACTTTTTGAAATGCAAAAGGCAACTCGAGTCAAAGTTGGTTACTTGGAATGGTCTTCTTTACAACTTACATCATTAGTTACTTTGTTTTATAGACGTCAGTTCCTGAAGGCTTTTTGCATAACAATTCGTTGAAAAACAAACTGCACACGCTTCCCGTTAGGGCTGCATTCTTATTTAAATTTAAAAGTTAATGAAATGCATTTTGTGTTGGTTTGCTTAAAAGTTTTCAGAGTACGCAGGCTTATACATCAAGTTGTCTGTCTGTCAATAAACGGAAAGCTGAAGGAATAGAACTGAAACTTTCTCACGTAAAATTATTTTCCACAAAAATTCGTTTTCAAAAGCGAAATAAAAAGACTGAAAAAATCTTTTACATTCCTCAGTTACTTTATAAGAATTTTGTTTAAATTACCTTTATCAATGAAATGCGACACACACACACACACACACACACACACACACACACACACACACACACACACACACACACACACACACACACACACACACACACACACACACACACACACACACACACACACACACACACACACACACACACACACACACACACACACACACACACACACACACACACACACACACACACACACACACACACACACACACACACACACACACACACACACACACACACACACACACACACACACACACACACACACACACACACACACACACACACACACACACACACACACACACACACACACACACAGAGAGAGAGAGAGAGAGAGAGATTAGGATCGCCTGGGATATAAGGTCCCAGGCCTATATCTTACAATAACGGTCGCTGCAATAGCCCATTTTCTAATGCAAATACTCTAAAATGTCTTAAATCGGTAATTACTGTATATTTCCTAAGCTACAAAAAAATTTCTAAAATTTACGTCTTCCAGTTTCCGTATTCTTCTGGCCCCTCGCTATCCAACTCCTGAACTCCTGCCGCTAAGCTACATCACTTAAACTTAACATCGCAATTCATTCCAGCCCAAACTGTCACACACGTTTGATGTTTGTTCCGCAGTTATTGTATAAAACAAAAGCTTCCTAAGCTATGCCAAAAGCAGTAAAAATATGCATACAGCACGCCGAGCGGCAGATTGATTGTCGCGGCTGGCAGAGTCTCTCGTCTCCCGTTCCGCAGTCGTTACTGGAATTACCGCTGTTTCGTTTTATGCAATTTACAAGAAAACAAGTGTCGGGGAAAATTGCTTTCATTTGTTCATTCTGTCGATTTGCCCCAACCGCAGCGCCAAAGTTAAAAAGGCAATTTCGCGATTTGTTCAATGGACTTTATCTTTTCATAGCAAATGGTAGTTGACGAATTTACATGCGGTTATCACAGTAACACCCAAACCCGGAACTACAAAATGGGCACCGATATTGATCTTTAAGACGCGGTATTGTTTAGATATTTTCGTTATACGTACAGCAATTAAAATTTTTAACTTTTATTTCACTACTCTTTGAAAATCTAACGAAATGTTTCGAAATCAGTGTTAAAATCTAAATAATTAAAATTTTTTACAATCATGATAAAGTACAAAAATGTATGTAAAAAAAATGATAAAAGTACAAAAATGATAAAATAAAAAAGTACACATTGAAATGTTAGTTTTAAGTACCGATTCTGTATTTAATAAATAATAATTAGGTTATGTGTTGTTAATAAATTGTTCGTTTTATACAATTCGCTTTTATTATATCCGACATTGATCGGTATTTGATCAGAAGAATAATGAAGAATCTTATTAATATTAATTAATATAGTAATTATTAGTCATGCTGATAAAATTAAACAATTTTATTCAGGTTAATCTTTCGATAATTCTATAATTACATAGAAAAATGAGACTGTTCCCAATTTAATTATTAGCCCAAATATTATAAGGATTTTAAGTAATTTTTAAGGATATAATAATTTCTATCAATAAGATGGCTCAACCTATACTCTTTATAATAAAATATGTTATGTATTAAGGGAATAAATTAAATTAAATTGATTTCTATTCGCATTCATCCAATCAATCAATTACTAAATAAATGGATAATTCATCTAATAATTGATGAATTTATATACGTGTGTAGAACGCTCACTATAGTAATGCCAGTCAGATTTGATTAAAACTTAGTACAAAAAATCTATTTTGGTAATACGTTAGACAAGTTCATGAACCAGTGAAATTCGAATAACCAGTGTTTTAAACGGCGGCCATTCCAAATCTTTGAAAATTTGTAGTTCTTTCTCTTAAATGTTTTTGAAAATCTGACTTTACCAACTTAATCAGCGCAACAATTAGTTAAGGAAATTTAATTTAACGACGGTCAGGCTTAATTTATTTTTGACTACGACGATGAAATCAGAATTCCAAAAAAAGCAAGATAAGGGAAAATGTTTTTGGAAATTCGCCTTTAACACGTCCGCGAGTGCGCTATTTAGTATTAGGTCTATTTGATTCATACAATTACACACTTTTAATGTTTGCCTATAGTTTCTGATCCGAAGCATTAACGGGAAATACATATTTGGGGTAGACATACGAATTTCAGCCAAAATTTATCAAAATTATCGGCACCAGATGAAAGTGAAGATCAATTTCTGACTTTGAAACGGAAGCGAAAGTTAACACTTTAAAATTGCATAACTGAATTTTTGGGATGATTCAAAGATTCACGAACACTTGTTCGTATTACCTTATAAATAAGTGAGGCGATTAAGATTTGAAGTAGACTGTACCTGGGATGCGGAATAAGCCGCTGCATATTTTTACAACCTTCGCACATGTTGTGGCGAAAAGGGAAGGACATTAAACCGCGGCGTGGTTTCACTAGTGGAATAAGAACGGATGAAAAACTTGGAGTTACGAAATTCAGGCTTAGGGGTAGCTTGCGGTGTACCACTAGGGGCTGCTTGTGGAGCGCAGTATAAAAACGATTACAGACGCTCATAGCAAAATGTGCGAAGACGTCATACAGAAGGTTTCTTATATTCAGTTACTTCGGCCAAAAAATCTGAAATTCGAAAAAACAAATCGTGTTACATCGACAGTCAGATTCTTTTATACCCTAATTTCTCAAAACTTGTTAAGTTGATTTAGTGGACACATAAGAACTTAACAGTACAACACAATTCATCTCCTCGTAAAGAGAATTTTCATTGTAAAATTACACAAAGATCCAATCCCGTGACCTTGAAGTGACCTTCATACATATACAGTGTATCCCACGAAGAGGCTTACACATTTGATCCTCCGTTATTTTCTCATTCCTCTATTGATCACTTTGAAACTATACTTTTTAAAGAAGGTACCAAAAATAGTATGTGAGAATTGCATCTGGTTGATATTTGTAGAAACAAAATGGCGGCAAAAATAAAGTATAGAACTGATTTTATTTTTTTAAACAAAATTTTATTTTTTTAATTATTAATTTTTTAAACATTTAATTAGATACAAACTAATTAAAAGAAAACTAAATATCAATGAAGATTTCATAAATCAGACCTATTCTAACTGGAAACAATCCACAGTTACATACTGATGGAGTATTCAAGCTACTACCTGGTGAGCAAAGTCAGTACTTCAGTAAGTGCACACCAGTTCTTCTTTTTCTGAGAGTACTTTTTCACTACACTTCCAATTTCCAACCACAAATTAACCACAAATTTAGTTAATGATGTTTTGGCTGGAGGTTCGACTCCCGGAAAGGCTAGATGAAATCTTCTAATTCCGCAATATTATGAAAAGCAATGGTCCAAGCAAAATACTTTTTGCTCAATTGTAAAAACCATTTTGTAAAAAACTAATCCCGTAAAATGGCACCCAAATACTAATTAAAAGAAAACTAATTTCTCACATACTTCTTTAAAAAGTAAGTATAGTTTCAAAATTATCAATGTAGAAATGAGAAAATAATGGAGGATCAAATGCGTACACCTTTTCATGGGCACACTATATACAAGTTATAATGATGAAAACCGATAACTGGAAACTGTAGGATAAAAAAAACTAATATTACTTTTATACCATCACTGAAACAATGCGTGCAAACAGTAATTGTTGATAGAGCTACTTATACGCCTTTCAAACTGTGAATAGGCAGTCATATTACAAGTGTGTATCTGTTTTGCATAACTTGCGCCGTTTAATAAAATAATGTAACACTTTCATAAGTTCATAACTTTAAATGTAAGTAAAATGTAGGACCGTAGGCCAGGCATTAATTAATAAAACCTGAGTATTTAATGAGTTAAGTAATACAAGGGCATACGGAAAATATCACTGTCATTGAAGTTTAAAATGCGTGCTAATTCTATAAAAAAAGAAACACTGGAATATCTAATAAATTTTATACATATAAAACACTATTATTCTTGTTAACAAATTTTCATTGGAAAATTAAATATCCGGAGGATAAGCTAAGACTTTTACCTATATATAAAGCAGTTGAAATGTTTAAATCTATGTCTGTGTTAGCACTTTACAGTTCGTTTTTTTAGTCTTTCTGATTAAAACTTGGAACAACAAAATAGTTTAGTTAAAGTTCGTTACCCAGTCCAAACAAAAAGTTTCAAAATGGCGGCCATTTAGGAAAAAACTACATCCTACACGTTTTTGAATTCAGAACATCTAAATTGTATATCGTAGGTACAATCGATCAAAACAAATACTCGATTTTTTCGCGATACTTTTTACATACGAGTACAGTACTTTAAAATGTAATAAAGAAATACAGTGAAGTATCGTAATGAATGTCGTTGCTTGTTCCCCCCATTAATATTGTCATAACACGTTGCTGGAAACCAACCCAATTGTCTGATTTAGCTATATTTATAATGCAGGCCGAGTATAAATCTGAATTATCCATATTTAAGAACCATTAAAAAAATGCATTTTCTACTAAAAATAGTGCAGTTTTACTGGTTATAAATTTTGAAAACGAGAGCTGATCCAGTCTCGAAACATTGTCTGTTTTTATATAGGCCTACACAAATGATGACCTAAACAAATGTTCAAATAAACAGTATTCATAA
Organism: Callitettix versicolor; assembly: GCA_022606455.1. Classification (NCBI taxonomy): domain Eukaryota; kingdom Metazoa; phylum Arthropoda; class Insecta; order Hemiptera; family Cercopidae; genus Callitettix; species Callitettix versicolor. The sequence goes on from CM040187.1 coordinate 7,954,666, forward strand.
CATATGTAAATATTAATATAAATTTAATAATTTCATAATAAGACGGTTTCGCATTATTTAATAATTAATATTAATACATATTATCGTTGTTTAGATTAATAAATAAAACAGATTTTAGGGCTATCAATTTCAGTTAATATTTAATAAAATTTATTGAGTTTAACATACATTTCAATTACTGCAAAAATTTATATTATTTGGTTCATTTACTATATTCACTCTATAATTTTCCAGTATTGTAATACCCTTTTTGAATTTACACTGAAAATTTGTGAACGCTTAAATTTTTCATCTATTTCCACGAAACTACTTTTGATTTTTTACATCACTAATTATTCTTCTTGCGCATAGAATTGGCCATGGAACAACTAGCGATGGCAAAAATATGTAACACATAGCCCACAGAACTGTCCAAATCTTTGGCTGCTTCGTTTATTGCGTGCAGTTCAAACAACATGTTATCAATCGGGTCGATAGGAGGTAATTTGTCAATTTTATTTGGAATTTCGTTCATCGCCTCAGTTTTACCAAAACAGCACCCCATTTTTCCTTTTCTAGAGTATTTATTTCAATAAAATTTGTTTTTTTTTAGTTACCATGGTTTCAAAATGTTTATTACGAATAAACATTAAAACATTGTTTAAACATCTGATCTGTTACAAAATAAATGACATAATTAGAGTATAATTGCTGTACATAACTAACCTGAAATAAAAGAAATTTACGGCTTTTTAATTTCACTGTGGATAGTTGAATCGGACTGAAATGAGATTAAATAACAGAATAACAGTGAGATGTTACGATCCTTCATATTAATGTTTTAAAATTCAAAGATATCTGCTGCACCAATTTGGAAAAATTAAGCCGGTTTTTTCTTTTGTTCGTTAGCTTCGGAATCATATTTTCTGGGGAAATAATGAAATATGAAAAAAATAGCGGAATGTTTGTGACACATTTTATATACCGAAATCTTTCTAAGCTTTTTTATAGGCTACTTAAAAAAACATCATTTCTCTTTACAAATACATTTATGAATGTATAGCCTGAACTTCATTTGTAACACAATGTATAGCACAAAATGCGATGCACACACACACACACACACACACACACACACACACACAACTCACTGTTGCCTTTCTGAGTTTGCACACTTCAACGTTATACCATCGAGACTACATTTACCGAAATAAACTTTTCTCTTGCCGTTAATGATGATCCCGCGTCACCAGTTTTAACTGGCACAAGACATTGAAAACAACCTACACTTATTATTACTTAAGCTAGCTGTATAGGATAGGTTAGGTAAAGTTAGATAAGGTTAAGTTAGGTAAGGTTAGGTTGACATAATCTAGTGATAACCTAACCTAACCTGATCAACAGGCCTTCAGGGGCTGTTTTGATACGGATCAACTGATTTGCAGTTTTTTTAACCAAGTTTAATGTTCCCTTATCGAAAGCATAGTTTATTTGATTTTATTCATGCTAATTTTTAAAATTGACTCCCATCACGTCAGTGATAATTTAGATTAGATTTTACATGAACTGCAGAGAGTTAGCGTGTCCAAGGTGATTAAGCATCGTTCAGTCTGCTGAGTTTCAACATATGCTCATCTTAAGGTCGTAGTTTCGTGATTGTTGTTACTGTCGTAATATTTTCCCTCCCCTTACCGAACCCCCATCCTCATTAGTCTAACTGGCATGAAGTATGGACGTTAAAAAAATTAATACATTGTCGTTACCCTTTTTTACTCAATTTATTGAAAACGTTTCGTTTACACAAATACCGTAAAAAAAACGTAAGTGGTAATTTACAGGGATAAACAAAAAGATAAGTTTAAAACGATAAAACTCTTATTAATTACACAGACTAACGGATTTTAAAATTAAAGTATTAATAAGAATAAATAAATTTGAAGCTATCTCCAAGGGAATAATTCTACACTTTAGCGTTGCGCCATTAAATAAAGATTTGGAAGAGTAACACAGCCTCTCCTCTGCAGGTAACGTTTATACACAGCAGTACGAATTTATATTGCTTAATCAAGTAACCTACCTAACCTAACTGAAGCCGAGGGTAATAACATAAGTTTATATTTATTAAATAAATAAATGCATAAATAATGAACAAACTATTTGTCGTTAAATTATATTATTTAAACATTTAAGGAACTAAACAAAACCTGTGTGTACGTAATTCTATATTCTACAAAATCCGTTTAGGAAAATGTCGATATTACGAGGGTTGATCAAATATAAACGAGACTGATTTTTTAAAAAAATTTATTGCTTACTTACAAATTATTCTTGATACAACTTATTTTTCTACATAGTCTCCCGCACGAGTAACACATTTTTCCCACCGGATTGGAAGTTTTTTAATTCCATCTTCGTAAAAAGTTCTCGGGCGTTCATTGAGCCAGTGGAGCACGAAGGTCTCCACCGCAGAATCGTCTTCGAAACGCTGGTCTCCAAGCGCCTCTTTGAGTGGCCCAAACAGGTGATAGTCGCAGGGTGATAAGTCTGGACTGTATGGGGGATGTTCTATTGGTTCCCAGCCAATTTGATCGAGTTTAAGCCTCGTAGCGTTCGCCGAATGTGGTCGGGCATTATCGTGAAGAAGAATGACGTTTCTCGCCGGTTTAGATTTCCTTTTCCTACGAAAAGACTGTTTTGCGGCCTCTAAAACATCGCAATAAAATTGTGCATTTATCGTAAATCGCAGCGATATACGTCTGTCTTCGTCCAGGAGCTTCCGAACAGCATCAATGTTTTCGTCCTTGACGGAAGTGGTCGGGCGACGATCATGGCTGAGGTTTTCTACTGCTTCCCGTCCTTCGGCGAATTCCTTGTGCCAAGCAAAAACGCGAGCTCTTGACAGGGTCCTGTCCCCGCATTGAGCCGTCAATCTACGAAAGATTTCAGTCGGATTGACCCCCTCCTTGGCCAAAAACTTAATAATAATTCTCTGCTCCACGGAAACGTGCACTTCACTCTCACTCATTGTATAGTTTTATACTGAAGGGTCCGAACGGAAATGTTGCCGTCTACGCCCGTCCCAAACCTCCCAGGCTACCTGAAACCCCACCCTTTAGAGTTCAATGTCCAACGGAAAAGTTTTTAGAAAGTCAGTCTCGTTTATATTTGATCAACCCTCGTACATTTTGTTCATATTTTAAAATATATAAACAACTCAAGTAAGTGTACTCAAATTAATTAAATACATTTGAAGTTCGATAATAAAACGAAAAATAAAGCTGACCGCTGTCAAGGTCTATTCTGATTTACCGTTAATTCTTTTATTTTCAGACTGGTAAACTGACGGTTAATGTTCTTGTAAATCCCATGAAAAGTTTCGAGAAAACAGTCAATTTTTCTGTTTTTTTGCTGAAAGTTTTTAAACTGAATTTTTAGGACGACGTTTGAGTACATAAGAATTACGTTCCAGTAAAAGTTCATCAACATCTCTACTGTTGTTAATTTTAAAAGGATTTTTGACCAAAATGTCTACTATAATAACAGTAACATAAACATTCAAACGTATTCCACGACCTCATGGTCGATGCCTTTTTCATGGTCTCGGGTCTGGTTTGGTCTTACAGTGATGCGTAAAGCTTATTCATACATGGAATTTACACGAAAATATGTCTTCGACCAAAGGCATACGCCCCAAAATAAAAGGCGTTTTGAAAAAGCAATCACGAATATATCACTGTGATCGTAATAGCTTACAGAATAAAATTTAGTTTGCAATAAAAAAATGAAAATATATTTTTGTTTTGCATTTTTAATGGAGGTTCCTAAACCAAATAATTTTGAAAAACTAAATACGCTACTACAATATATTATCGACGAAAAGAGTTATTAAGCTTAAAATGGGAGCTATTATTTAAAAACAAATAAAAAAAATACCTCTACGAACGTAAAAGTTGGGAAGCTGAAATTGTTTATGCTTTGACTACATTCTAAAAGGATTAACATGATGTTGTTGTCCAAAATATCAATCCTAAGTTCCAAAGTAGGACTAGGCCTAAAAAAAAAAAAAACAAATACCAAAATATCACTCAGACCTTGACGGCTCTTCTTGTACATAGACCGTACTTCAAAAGATGGCAAAATTATATTTTCCCCTAGACTTTCCACATTAGAAACATCTTTTTATCTCACATTTTTATCTCTGTGGCTATAAAAATTCAAAAATTCACCATTCAAGTAGACCGTAGCTCAAAACGTGCATAAATATAATTTAAAATGATTTTTCAAAAATTATTAACTCGAATGTTAAATATACGTTATACAACACTCGGGGTTAAATTACTGACATTTTTAAAACAAACATATCTCCGTAATGAAGGGCGTGCTCTTAAAATAAGTTCGTTTTAACTTTGTAAAATAACAAAAGCTTTTGTCTTGAAAACAACCGAAACCCCGAGCTACCAAACAGCTCCCACTTACGCCAAGTACTTAAACAAATTTTCTAGCCTTGTTGTTTACACAAAGGCGAACAGTTTACTTCAAAACCACTTATTTTAAACATAACTTTGTACGGGCGCGATGTCACATTTTGACAACGCAAACAGTCGCTTGTACTTCTTGAGATATGTTTAATTAAACTTTTCAAGAGACCAGGTAATACACTGTAGAGGTTATCTATCCGCTCTTACCCTCTCCGACCCACGTACAAATTAAAAAAACACACACACTAAAAATGAATGCCCGAAATAAAAATGACTAATATTCGATTCACCTACAAACTAGACCCCTTAAAACTACCTGTTGTCTGAAACTGCTAAGCGATTCAAAACGCCGTTTTCTTTACATCAATGCCACAGCGCCTAGACAAGCTCTACTAATTTGTCCCTGATTCATAACCGATTACTTATTTGCCCAATTTTTGATCAACATAAACAAGAGCAAGTTTTAAGAAAATTGCGATGTTTAATCTTTTTTTAAATCCCTTCACTACATGAAATTATACATCAAGAAAAATGGATCTTAAGATCTCGAAGTTACAACCTGTTTGCATTTAAGGTCAGTATATTTTAAATAGTGGGGTTACTTGGATTTCAGATAAAAAAAAAGGAACTGGGATTTAAAAATCGGTTCTCAATTTTGATCACATTGTGTTCAAATATAATGCATAAGTACTCAAACAAAACGTATAATCACTAATTCACAAACAAAACTGGTTCGGAAGTATAAAAACCTGGAAACTTCCGCGCGCGCGCGTGTGTACTACAGATCAGGATTGACTTTCCTTGGATGATACATTGTATACTTTATACGCCAATCCACTAATAAACTCGACAATCCACTAATGTCCGTTTCAATGAATAGCTCATTTTGTAATGTTAGTTGTGTTGTCTAAAGAAAAGGTGGAGATGAACCAGCGTTATTCTCATTCAGGTTGAGGATTCTGCAACCAAATTCCATAACTCCTACACGAATGGGGCTCTCCTGATCACTTCCGCAGAGGACAGGGTCAAAACATGGCTTGAGAGTAGTCCTTCATATTATATTGTTGAAGGGTCAACAGCTGGAAGTGGTGTCGGCTAGGATTGTGATCCAAATGGCGAAAGAGATGGTCTGGATTGCGAAACCTCTCTGACAAGCTTCCACCAGATCAAGGTTCTGGGTAAAGGGCAACTCGGGAAACCGTTGTTTTCATGATTTATAGGGGACTGTAGTCACGAACATGACCGAAATGTACTACGAAAAAACTTGTGTAGGTTACGCTAGAAGAAAGAGTGCAGATCATATAATCTATGATTGTAATGCGCTGCCAGGAGGAGGTAAAGGGTATTTTGATCCTGCAGGATAAGGTAGTCAGTGGACTGGCCCTTAAACTCATTAAGAGCAGTAGTTTAGCGAACTAAACTCCAAGAGGCTTAGTTGCACAATAAGTCCTTTGATCGCAATGCCGCGACCTACAAAACCCTTTAACCTCTTATAACAAAATCTAATCTGACGGAAATATACTAATAAACAGCTCGCAATATATTCTTGTAAAACAGCAAAGAGCTTGCGTCGAGCTCTCCACTACGCCCTCCCTCGTTACGCGTGTTTTATCCCTTTCATTAACTACTGAAGCTTATTAAGACATTCATTTCTCATATAAAGCGCAACTGATTCTAATTGTGCGCCCCGGGGGGGACTAAGCTTGTTGATTATTTGCCCAGACGTTGGAAGGGGCCCGCTTTATTCTTTCAATTGGTGCTTTTCACTTTTCTAAATCCTTTTGTGTCTCGCCGAAACTTCTGTGATCCTTAAGTGTATTATTGCCAATTTGGCTGCTGCTTAATCTGTCAGCTAAACCCAATGTTACAAACGCAGACTCGTAGTAAATACGCTAGTAAAACGTTTAAAAGAGATTAACTTACAAGTCTAACGAAAGGGAAGATAACAAACGTCCACACGTTCAATTGTGTCGCCGAAAATCGGGTTCGAAAAATATCGATAAAAACCGATACTGTTTCTCAAAATCAGCTGATCTTAATATTTTATGGGAGTTTATGGCATGTAGAAATCAATATGCAAATAGAGTACTAAATATAAAAAAAGATTTACGACTTGCTGAGAGAAAATCAGAAAAAAACAACTAGACGGCGGTCAGGGTTCATTACAGAACCGACGTTTTCGGCAATATAGAAATTGTGAACTAAATTACAGCCAAAATTGTTAATCCTATTTTGAGATAATCAGATTGTAAAAATTTCTTTAGCTTTATTTGAAAAAGTGCATTTTTTTAAATAAAAAAATGTTCCAAAGATAAGGTAAGGCGCACGCGATCGCACGCATGCACACACACACACACACACACACACACACATATATATATATATATATATATATATATATATATATATATATATATATATATATATATATATAAATTGAACCCTCTGGTTCAAGATATTCTGCGTTCTGTCCATAGACTCGAACTACGAGGTGCAAGAGTATCATTTATCTGGATTCCTGGTCACTGTGGAATATTTGGAAACACTGTAGCGGATAATGCTGCAAAGGAAGCAACTTTTCTGCCGCCATGCACTCCACGTTTAATCTTGTCTGACTTTCTTTGTCACGTAAAACATTTAATTCTTCTACAGTGGGAAAATGAATGGGCAGCTACAAGCAGTAACAAATTGAGGGTAATTAAAAATACTGTTCGTCCTTGGGGGTCGTCAATACGTGCAAGTCGTAGAGAAGAGGTGGTGATCACCCGCCTTCGCATCGGTCACTCCATGTTAACGCATGGATTTCTGATGGAACGCGGGGACCCACCTAAATGCGAGTTCTGTAGGGAAACCATCACAATAAGACATATATTGCTCGATTGTGATGGTGTTCAAAATGTGCGCGTTATGTGTGGTCTGAGCAACTGTTTGCAGACGATGTTGGGAGATAGTGCCTCGGCCGTTGACCGGGTTCTAGACTTCCTTCATCGTCTGAATGTTTTAAATAAAATTTAATTTATTGTATTTGTAATTTCTTGTGTTATTTTATTTATTTATTTTATTTAAAAACTTTATTTCTGTTATGTTTTGCATATTTTACGAATTGTTATTAAATTTTATTCATTATTTATTGTTATTTAGTTCTTAAGTGTAATATATCTATAATTGTTATCTAAATTTTTAATTTATTTTTACTGTTATAGTTTGTTGTTATAGTTTGTTGTTGTTGTTTTTTTCTTAAGTACAATTTCGTTTAATTTTCTTTGTATATACTTTCATTCTTCGTGACGGCGATGATAACCTGAACGGTTTTTCGCCGGAAAAAAAAATATAAATTTAACGATCTATTAAATCGATTTATAGGTCATAATCAGGTCTCGGGTCTGGCTCTATCCACGATGATCACTCCTACAGATCATTTTTCAGTGGGATTTCGCTAAATATAAAAAAAACTGCAACAAGTTAAGGACAATGAAGTACAATTTATCCTGGTCTACATAGGACGCTGCAAGAACAGGTGAAACAATTTAACAACCGTACATCGCAAAGTGAGGGGAGCTAGCAAGGCACGTTGCCCTAGTTTAGCACGATCGATTAAGTTCAGCAATGTTCACCTCCTAAACTTGAACTACATTTAGTTCCTCTATTAAACCCCTCGAGTCCTACAGCAGAACACTGGTACCGTAATGGGAAAGTTGAAATATACTGCAAACATTTCATATCATTTCACATTCCTGAGCTATTAAATGACAGCCTATGTTCTAGTAAAGGTATGAGTACTTTATGTTTGAAAACATCGCGAGGCATTTTAAGGCAAAATCAATCTAAGGGAACCAATTATCGTTTTGGGACAACAAGAAGCCTGAGAATCTACAGCATAAATACAAATATGGTGATACACAATTTACACAAACACTCACGTGCTGAATTATTTTAAAAAGGTTCAAATGACGTATAGAATGGTCAAAACAAGAAAGGGTCGCTATAAACAAAGCTTGGCTTGGTACGTCTTCACTCAGCCCTCGTCTTCCTTGCACAGTCAGCGCATACTTATAAAATTACTAGCTGTTACCCGTTGCGCTTTGCCTGCAATTATAATGTAAGCAATAAAATTTATAGTCAATTTTCAAAATCAGAATAGGTCATTTCATTTTAATATATTACAATATACAATATTATATGATTTATGGTTTTCGGCAAAGACATATAAATTTTTGCTACTCGATACGCTAAAACAAGGTCATGTCATATTTAATAAAATACAGTATTATTAAAAAGTCATTATTATACAATTAAACTGGAATAGTATTGTGTTTATCACAGATACCTAAAACGTGTTCACACCAAATGTAATCTCATTTGGTCCAGTAGTTAAAGTTTATTTGAATAACAAACAAATAAACAAAAACAAACTTTCAGAAATATAATATGATTAGCCCGTCACGGCTTTGCCCGCAATCATAATATACATTAAAGATCATGCATTACCGTGTTAGGACCAACAACCGTGTTAGATAAGTTTTGGAGTACTCTTTAAAAAAAAATATTTTTTTTCCTGCATCACCGTTTAACCCAACAACCACACGGTTTACTCCACTCCAACACCAATTAGGTTTGGAGTACTCTTTTTAAAAAAATAAATAAAGGTTTTTTTCCTGCATCACCGTTTAACCCAACAACCGTGTCAGTTAGGTTTGGAGTACTCTTTTTAAAAAAATAAATAAAGGTTTTTTTAATGCTTCACCGTGTTAGGCCTAACAACCATATTAGTTTGCTAATGGAGTATTCTGTAAAAAAATATAAAGATTTTTCACGCATCACTATGTTAGGTCTAACAACCGTGTCAGGATATGTAGCCTAGTATTTTTTAAAAAAATATAAAGGTTTTTTGACGCATCACCGTGAAAGGTCCAACAACCGTGTCAGGATATGTTGTACTCTTTAAAAAAATATAAAGGTTTTTTCACGCATCACCGTGTTAGTTAAGTTATGGAGTACTTTTTAAAAAAAAATATAAAGTTTTTTCCATGCATAACCGTATTAGGCCCAACAACCGTGTCAGTTAGGTTATGGAGTACTCTTTTGAAAAAAATAAATAAAGGTTCTTTTAATGCATCACCGTGTTAGACCTAACAATTATGTTAGTTAGCTTATGGAGTATTCTTTAAAAAAATATAAAAGTTTTTTTACACATCACCGTGTTAGGCCTAATAACCATGTCAGTTAATATACTTAGTATTCTTTTAAAAAATTTAAAGGTTTTTTCAAACATCACCGTGATAGGCCCAACAACCGTGTCAGTTAGGATATGCAGTATTCCTTAAAAAAATATAAAGGTTTTTTTATGCATCACCGTGTTTGGCCTAACAACCGTGACAGTTAGGATATGTAGCCAAATAATCTTTAAAAAAATATAAAGGTTTTTTCACGCATCACCCTGTTAGGCCTAACAACCGTGTCACTTAGTTATGTACTATTCTTTTAAAAAATGGGTTTCCTATCACCCAAACCCGTGTTAGACGTATTTTTATTATTTTACTGATCTGTAGATCAGTACGTCTAAATAAAAATACGTCTAAAATCAGTACAACACGGTACCGATTTTTGCCGGTAGCAATTTTGAGGTTATCTTGGTCACTTTTATTTTCGATTTTTATCGTACTTCTCCTACTTTCATATTTTGGATTTTTGCTTTTGGGCACATAATAAAGCATTTTAGTAAGAAAAATATCGAAAACTCCAATAGATTCTGCACTGCATATTTACCATTTTTTCATATAATGTAATTACACAAATATATATACTACCTTACAATTAAAGTATCCTAATAAAATTGTATATAATATATATATATATTCTGCACTCTGCTTTAAAAACATTGAATATTCACCGTGTATTATATTCTTTAAAAAGTATTCTTTAAAAAAATATAAAAGTTTTTTTACACATCACCGTGTTAGGCCTAATAACCATGTCAGTTAATATACTTAGTATTCTTTTAAAAAATTTAAAGGTTTTTTCAAACATCACCGTGATAGGCCCAACAACCGTGTCAGTTAGGATATGCAGTATTCCTTAAAAAAATATAAAGGTTTTTTTACGCATCACCGTGTTTGGCCTAACAACCGTGACAGTTAGGATATGTAGCCAAATAATCTTTAAAAAAATATAAAGGTTTTTTCACGCATCACCCTGTTAGGCCTAACAACCGTGTCACTTAGTTATGTACTATTCTTTTAAAAAATGGGTTTCCTATCACCCAAACCCGTGTTAGACGTATTTTTATTATTTTACTGATCTGTAGATCAGTACGTCTAAATAAAAATACGTCTAAAATCAGTACAACACGGTACCGATTTTTGCCGGTAGCAATTTTGAGGTTATGTTGGTCACTTTTATTTTCGATTTTTATCGTACTTCTCCTACTTTCATATTTTGGATTTTTGCTTTTGGGCACATAATAAAGCATTTTAGTAAGAAAAATATCGAAAACTCCAATAGATGCTGCACTGCATATTTACCATTTTTTCATATAATGTAATTACACAAATATATATACTACCTTACAATTAAAGTATCCTAATAAAATTGTATATAATATATATATATTCTGCACTCTGCTTTAAAAACATTGAATAGTCTTAAATGAAAAATACCATATTGTGATTATTAGATGAAAATGTAACATTAAAAACAATAATTTTTCAATAAATAAAACATAGATTAAGATTTGTAAAATGGGATTAGATCTATGTCCATCTCAGGTGCCTAAATCTCATGTTCAGTAAACAGTAATTAAACCTAACTATAGCTAACAGATGTTACAAAACTAAAAACTGATAATTATTTTGGGCTGGGTAAGTAGTATAATGACGTTTTGTAAAACGGGAATAGGCCTATATGTATCTCTGATACTTAAACCATAAACGTACCAAATTTCATCTCAATTGGTCCAGTGGTTAAAGCGTGATTGAATAACAAACAAACAAACAAACAAACACAAACTTTCAGAAATATAATATGAATTAGATTGCAAACAGAAAATTATCAGCCAAGTGCAATGTCCCTGTGATTTTTTCAGTAGTTCATTAATTCTAAGCTACATTAATTTCTTTCTTAGTATAGTGCAAGAAATACTGTTTATGTATACATTTTTTCTACCTGCGGTAACAGTTTTCCAGTATTAGACGCCAATTTGGAATAGACAAACTATAATCCTATACGAGAACTACCATTAAAATATTAAACGGAGGCCAAGAGTCATTTTTAAAATTTGTTTTATAGATAAACTATAAAGATTCTATTCCTCCTAAAAAAAAAAATCATTTCGCAAGATACTGTGGGGAAAAATAAAACAACGCGTACGTTCTGTTTGTGTACTTGCGAACTAAATGAGTAAAGATTTCATCAAAATAGTTATACGATTTAAGAAAACAAATGTATTTTATCCAGTCCACATAACTGTATAGCCTATAGGCTATACCTATATACAATCAAACCGAATATGAATGTCAAATTTAATATAATCAATCGGTTTAGCTTCGCACCGTCATACATTTAAGTCGAATTTTTTTTTCAACCCGAAAACATTCACAATAACCTTCGGATACTTTTTCCATTTTTTTCATTATCACAATATTTTTAACATACTTTGTAAAGGGAGGAAATAAAAACACAAATTAACTGAACAAAATATCACAGTAATTTCATCCGTACAACTAATGCATAGGTACAATTAAAACAAATTTTTGGACTTCATTATATTCTGGGATCAGTAATTATAATACAACAGCCTTCTACAGCTACGATGTGGCAAGGCACAAGTCAGTCTGTTGCGTCTCTGAACTGCGCAGGTTCTTTCAACCACAGTTAAACAGTATAAATGAAAAACAGTATAAATTCATTAATTTTAAATATATTTTAACAAGCGATTTTTGTTAAAATAACAGGTAATAAGATATACCATCATTAATACGTATGTTATAATTATTTCCTCAGCTATGCATATATATAAATAGTATCCGAAACATTGCTTGTTTCAAACATCACGCAGCATACGTATTTTCATTACCTCGTACGTTAACTAGAGCCAAAAATATGTCACGCTGAAGTAAGCGAATTTGTAACATTTTTTAAATTTTATATTCATTAAAAAAATTTGATTTCACCATCGTAATCAGCATTGAAATCTGATTATGTACGCATTTTAAACATTGAAATTTCAGCGAAAATGATTATGTTTTGTAATTTCAATCGCTTTCAAACATTTAAGTGCTAATTCATGCACATTTTATAGCTGATTACATTTGTGAAATAAGATTTTCAGAAAGCGTTTTTTTTTTTGTCACGCTGAAGTAAGCGAATTTGTAACATTTTTTAAATTTTATATTCATTAAAAAAATTTGATTTCACCATCGTAATCAGCATTGAAATCTGATTATGTACGCATTTTAAACATTAAAATTTCAGCGAAAATGATTATGTTTTGTAATTTCAATCGCTTTCAAACATTTAAGTGCTAATTCATGCACATTTTATAGCTGATTACATTTGTGAAATAAGATTTTCAGAAAGCGTTTTTTTTTGTCACGCTGAAGTAAGCGAATTTGTAACATTTTTTAAATTTGATATTCATTAAAAAAATTTGATTTCACCATCGTAATCAGCATTGAAATCTGATTATGTACGCATTTTAAACATTAAAATTTCAGCGAAAATGATTATGTTTTGTAATTTCAATCGCTTTCAAACATTTAAGTGCTAATTCATGCACATTTTATAGCTGATTACATTTGTGAAATAAGATTTTCAGAAAGCGTTTTTTTTTGTCACGCTGAAGTAAGCGAATTTGTAACATTTTTTAAATTTTATATTCATTAAAAAAATTTGATTTCACCATCGTAATCAGCATTGAAATCTGATTATGTACGCATTTTAAACATTAAAATTTCAGCGAAAATGATTATGTTTTGTAATTTCAATCGCTTTCAAACATTTAAGTGCTAATTCATGCACATTTTATAGCTGATTACATTTGTGAAATAAGATTTTCAGAAAGCGTTTTTTTTTCTGAATAACAAAATGTGTTTTAGCGAATTTCTATTCGAAAAATGAACTACTGGAATTGCAATCATGATAAGACCCAAACCCGGAAACTGCAAATGAGCATTTATCCTGACCTCTGGATCACATTTTAAGGGGTCGTTAAATGTTGTGTGTGTGTGTGTGTGTGTGTGTGTGTGTGTGTGTGTGTGTGTGTGTGTGTGTGTGTGTGTGTGTGAGAGAGAGAGAGAGAGAGAGAGAGAGAGAGAAAATCTGATTTCCCCATCACCATCGAATAAGCGTTAGAACTGTTCATAAATAAACATTTCAAATTATCAAAATCCGTTTAAATTAAGGAATTTTTTGACAGCGGTCAGGGTTTATTTTTGTATTTTGGATGTCATTTTGGAATTTTAAAACGCTAATATATGCAGTCTGTAATGCTGATTGCTATGGTGAAATCAGAAACAACTGCGTGGCGCGATTATTTATTGGTGTAAATACAGTGTTACGGAACTCAATTTTTGTTTGAAACAAATCGGACTGAAATTATTTTATTCCGAACACACACAGACTTAGAAAGAAATTCAAACTACTCCACAAAAGGTAATCTAGAGGTCAAGACCAGCGTTTATTACAAGGTCATGAGTCTTACTATGACTATCGCTTCAATAGTTCATTTTCGGGATGGAAATCCATAATAAGGAAAAATATAAGTATAGACTAAAAGGTAAGTGACAAGCTTTTGTTTTCAATTACGTTACGCTTGAAGAGTGTTTGTATTCTGGCCAATGAACGGAACAAGGGACTAATTAGAAGCAATGTTGGCGGAGGCCGGGTTGCCTAATCGATACATCGAGGCAGAACAGCGTGGGCGACGGAAGAGTGCATGTTGCCAACACAGATTGCCAGCTTTCCACACACTTACCCCCAAGGCATACTTACAGCTACTGTACGATACAATGTTGTTCCATTGATGACTTGCATTTTAAATTACTGGATGATAATGCTAATGGATAATTTAATAACATTGGCACGCAGTTGCATCGTTAAGTGATGGAAGCGACTTTCCAAAAATTCTCTTAACTTAATTTATTTTTACGTTTTTTTTTTTAATTCGGGTTTGACATTCATTTTAAACCTTTAAATAATCGGGGGAACGCAGCAGTTTCAATGACGCAATAGAAGCGAATTTCCAACAAATATTTTTCTTTATCTTATCCTTTTTGGAATTCAGATTACATTAAAAACACTTAATGAACCAGACCTCCGTTTAAAAAAAATTGCAAAAAATTACAATGAAATAGTGATTTTTTTAATTTGAAAGGGCCGCCATTTTTAAACTGAACGAATTTTGCTGGTTAACCAAGCTATTGTTATGTCGATTTTTGTGCCAAGTTAGAATCAAATCGGACCAAATTTGCAAACATAAGTGTGGTAACACACACACACACACACACACACACACACACACACACACACACACACACACACACATACACATTTTACCGACGTTTTTAAATTATAATTTTACAACAATTATTGTCAGAATTAATATATATATATATATATATATATATATATATATATATATATATATATATATTGGCATTTTAAACTTTCTAATTACATTAAACGTACAAAAATGAACCCTGACACGGTCATCAAATTCATTCTCTTATTTCAAAGAAATCTGCAACTTCCAAGATGCTAATTTATGTAGTTTCTAACGCTGATTGACGGTGGTGAAATCACATTTGAATATTTAGCAACAACGTTATGAATGTTTAAAGATTTGTAATTGACGCCATTTTGAAACTGTTAACGAATTGTGCCCAATCTAATACTTGAATCTAATATATTTGAATCAAAACTTGCCAAAATTGCGAACGTGAAGTGGTGTGTGTGTGTGTGTGTGTGTGTGTGTGTGTGTGTGTGTGTGTGTGTGTGTGTGTGTGTGTGTGTGTGTGTGTGTGTGTGTGTGTGTGTGTGTGTGTGTGTGTGTGTGTGTGTGTGTGTGTGTGTGTGTGTGTGTGTGTGTGTGTGTGTGTGTGTGTGTGTGTGTGTGTGTGTGTGTGTGTGTGTGTGTGTGTGTGTGTGTGTGTGTGTGTGTGTGGTGTCTGTATTTATGTACGGAACATTTTTATGCGTTTTACAAAAAAAAAAACGTTTTTTGTAATAATTCAGGTTAAGTTCGTTGCTCAACGAAATCCATTCAATCGTTCAAATGGGTGAAGAATTTTTAAGCAGTAACAAAAATCGATTTTCGTTCAAAGTTTGAATCGAATCGGACCACAATTTCTAATACTAGAGTATTCAAGTAAATGTGCGCTCACCTAAAGGTGCAAGACCTGGGTGGTACCATGACACGGTTACAATATCTGATTTTCCAATGCAAATTCGAGAATTATTATTAAAAGAACAAACGAAATTATTGTACTTGTTGATAAACGTATAGCCTACAATTACAATCTTGTACTAGGTTCAGGTGTACGAGTGTATAGTGTATGTTTTGACATGGCAGTAAATATGGCGCCACTATCTGCGTCATATTTCACACAAATATACGGTGCTCGAGATCCACGTAACTAACTTAGTGTAGTTTATTGCGCTCAGCTCGGTCTCCACGGTAATACGGCTGAAATATCGAAAACCTAACTCGACTATACAGCAATCGATAAGTGATTGCGTTGCTAATAGTGCGCTTTTAAGCAGAAAATTAAGTTTCGATTGCAAATAAATCTACTCTGTACATATAAAAACATAACGGCTTACGACGAAAGTGTGTGCGGCACACATCCAACAATGTGTTTTATAATTTTATTAACAAAACTTATTTTACCTCTTAACCAGCATTACGATCTGCATATATTAGTATTAGAATCTTTAAAACTGCATTGACAATACAAAAATGCATTAATTTTCATATTTTCAATGGAATTTAAAAATTTAATTCATGAAGATTTTAACGCTGATTAAAAAGGTGGTAAGAGATTTTAAAAAAAGTATATGTTACTAGAGGTCAATATCAGCGTTCATATATAAAATTTCGGGTTTAGATCCAAGGTTCCAATATCTCTCTTGCCATTGGAAAGGCGGTGCTCATATCAAAATTTCGGGTCTAGATCCAAGGTTCAATATCTCTTTCTTATTGAAAGTCGGACGATTACATATTCAAATTTCAGGTCTAGGTCTAAAGTTCCAATTTTCTCTTTCCCCAATGGGAAATCGGCGTTCACATCAAAATTTCGGATCTTGATCCAGGCTTCCTATATCTCTCTTTCTAATGGGAAGTCGCCGTTCACATCAAAATTTCGGGTGTAGATCAAAGGTTCCAATATCCTTCTTTGTAACACTAATAAAAATTCAATAGATAACCTTTACAATTTAAGACACGTAATACTGTCTAAATGTGCTGACAGGATATCAATCGTTTGTTTACACAATGGTCTCGGGCTTACAATACGTATACGAAATATACGAGGGTTGATCAAATATAAACGAGACTGACTTTCTAAAAACTCTTCCGTTGGACATTGAACTCTAAAGGGTGGGGTTTCAGGTAGCCTGGGAGGTTTGGGACGGGCGTAGACGGGCAACATTTCCGTTCGGACCCTTCAATATAAAACTATACAATGAGTGAGAGTGAAGTGCACGTTTCCGTGGAGCAGAGAATTATTATTAAGTTTTTGGCCAAGGAGGGGGTCAATCCGACTGAAATCTTTCGTAGATTGACGGCTCAATACGGGGACAGGACCCTGTCAAGAGCTCGCGTTTTTGCTTGGCACAAGGAATTCGCCGAAGGACGGGAAGCAGTAGAAAACCTGAAGGCCAAATCACGATCGTCGGCCGGGAAGGTAATGACCACTGTATTTTTCGACAATCAAGGCGCCTTTCACGTCGATTTCCTCCATCAACGACGCACAATAAATGCACAATATTATTGCGATGTTTTAGAGGCCGCAAAACAGTCTTTTCGTAGGAAAAGGAAATCTAAACCGGCGAGAAACGTCATTCTTCTTCACGATAATGCCCGACCACATTCGGCGAACGCTACGAGGTTTAAACTCAATCAAATTGGCTGGGAACCAATGGAACATCCCCCATACAGTCCAGACTTATCACCCTGCGACTATCACCTGTTTGGGCCACTCAAAGAAGCGCTTCGTGCTCCAATGGCTCAATGAACGCCCGAGAACTTTTTACGAAGATGGAATTAAAAAACTTCCAATCCGGTGGGAAAAATGTGTTACTCGTGCGGGAGACTATGTAGAAAAATAAGTTGTATCAAGAATAATTTGTAAGTAAGCAATAAATTTTTTAAAAAATCAGTCTCGTTTATATTTGATCAACCCTCGTATTTGCCAAAATTTCATTACATTTACCAAATAATTTAGTGTTTTTTCAATGTGTATAAGCACACAGACTTCCAAGTAAAAACTATTTATTTTCCTTTTACTCAGGAAATCAGAAAAATAATAAGGTCACCAAATTTTTATTATATTTTTTTCGTGATTACAAACCTTTCTATATCCTTTAAGATGACGTGTACGCAGTGGTTAAGGTCAATATGCTGCTTCTCTTAACGCCCGCACCTCAAGGTCGTAGGTTACAGACTGCAGTCACTTCCGTATGCTTTTACCTTTCCGTTAATGCCGATCTCACGTCCCGTTAGTTTAAATGGAATGTTATGAACGCTAAGCAACAACAAAAAAAATAATTACGGCACGCAGCTGCGATCGCTGTAAGCTGTCTGGAAACAATTTTTAAAGTCAAAATGCTAATTTATGATCTTTTTAACGCTGATTACGATTGTGAAATTACATTTTCATAAATATCTGAGCCAAAAAAAGCGAATTTTAAAAAATTTGAATAGACCGCCATTTTGGACTGTTTAACAAATATTTAGGGGTCGATAAAATTTATAGATTTAAAAAATTCAGAAGAGGACCTCTTTAGAGGTCCCTCCCTCAGAAAGTTGAGCCAGAGGTAAGGATCGGCGCTCATTTCATAATCCCTGGGTCTGGGTCTTACTATAATGGCTGCTATAATAGCTAATTTTCCGATGAAAATTAGTAAAAAACACGTTATACTTTGTCTAGTAAAATAAAACACAGTTGCAACATAAACATTGTTTTGAATATTCTGACTCACTGCGTCCTTGAACAGATACATCCTCCTGGATAATGCTAAAGTTGTGTTTTATTATTATCTCTTAAATTGGCAGCCGAGAGATCGGCGAGGCAAAGTGTACTCCAGTAATTACTTTGCAACCGCTGCAGTAAAGTTAAATAACCTAGATTCGTTATTGAAGAACAGAAAAAGAATTACGATCAAAGTTATTGACTGTGTAACTACAAGTATATGCCCTACTTAGCAATGCGGAACTCAACATTCTTTGCAGCATAAAGAGATGATTTTACGGTCCAACGATTTATTTATTTAGATAATTATCTATTCCGTGAAACATTCTTCAAAGTGCTGTACGATTAACGAAGGATGGCCCTGAGCCGGGTATAGTAGCCGTTCGAAAAACATAGTTTTGTGCCGTTCGTATTCGCGCGTCATGTCAGCTCATGTTTCGGCTCAGCTGATCGCAGATTAGCCGTTCGTATTCGCGCGTCATGTCAGCTCATGTTTAGGCTCAGCTGATCGCAGATTAGCCGTTCGTATTCGCGCGTCATGTCAGCTCATGTTTAGGCTCAGCTGATCGCAGATTAGCCGTTCGTATTCGCGCGTCATGTCAGCTCATGTTTAGGCTCAGCTGATCGCAGATTAGCCGTTCGTATTCGCGCGTCATGTCAGCTCATGTTTCGGCTCAGCTGATCGCAGATTAGCCGTTCGTATTCGCGCGTCATGTCAGCTCATGTTTCGGCTCAGCTGATCGCAGATTAGCCGTTCGTATTCGCGCGTCATGTCAGCTCATGTTTCGGCTCAGCTGATCGCAGATTAGCCGTTCGTATTCGCGCGTCATGTCAGCTCATGTTTCGGCTCAGCTGATCGCAGATTAGCCGTTCGTATTCGCGCGTCATGTCAGCTCATGTTTCGGCTCAGCTGATCGCAGATTAGCCGTTCGTATTCGCGCGTCATGTCAGCTCATGTTTCGCTCAGCTGATCGCAGATTAGCCGTTCGTATTCGCGCGTCATGTCAGCTCATGTTTAGGCTCAGCTGATCGCAGATTAGCCGTTCGTATTCGCGCGTCATGTCAGCTCATGTTTAGGCTCAGCTGATCGCAGATTAGCCGTTCGTATTCGCGCGTCATGTCAGCTCATGTTTAGGCTCAGCTGATCGCAGATTAGCCGTTCGTATTCGCGCGTCATGTCAGCTCATGTTTCGGCTCAGCTGATCGCAGATTAGCCGTTCGTATTCGCGCGTCATGTCAGCTCATGTTTCGGCTCAGCTGATCGCAGATTAGCCGTTCGTATTCGCGCGTCATGTCAGCTCATGTTTCGGCTCAGCTGATCGCAGATTAGCCGTTCGTATTCGCGCGTCATGTCAGCTCATGTTTCGGCTCAGCTGATCGCAGATTAGCCGTTCGTATTAGCGCGTCATGTCAGCTCATGTTTAGGCTCAGCTGATCGCAGATTAGCTGTTCCAATGCGTCTTCCACCCGTCCCCGTCTATTACTAACTTGCAGCGTCGAGGCCGAACCTTCGAAAATCATATTTTGTCCGTAATTTATACTTGTAGATCAAAGACCTCGCAGTATATGCTTAATGTACAGAACGCTCCACGACAGCGCTCATAATATTTTCCGCCAATTTAACAGGTAACCGTAATATTTACGAAAAATGTTACTGGACCAACTTATTGGAAATTTTATACTTTTGTCCATGAAGTGTTCAACATTATGATAGGTTTTGCCGTTCAGCCAGTATTACAGGAAATAACCAGCAACTACATTCTCAACGCTGAATCACAGGCTGCTATCTTGAAACGGAAACGAATGGGAAAAATTTTACACATACTCTTACGGACTTCATCCAAGGTACTTTCGTACCAGAGTTTAAAACAATCGCCCAATGCGTTTGATTAAAATTGCGTAAACTCATCTTTAAATTAGAGACCGATATCTTGGATCGTAAATAAATGTAAAAAAAATGTTACACATACGTCATTTGTGCTTTATGTAAAAGTTACCTTAAACATTTTTCATAACAATCGTCAGTGCGTTTAACTAAAACTGCGTAAAGTCGTTATCGTAAATTAAAGGCCGCCATCTTGAAATGGGAGTAAGAAAAAATTTGAAATATACATCGTTCAAGCTTTATACAAAGTACTTCCGTATCAAGTTTCAAAAACAATCGGCCAATGCGTTTGGTCAAAACTGCTTAAGAAACACACAAACCAAATGCCGTTTTTCATCGTTAAATCACAGGTCACCATATTGAAACGGAAGTAAATGGGAAAATATTACTCAAATAAATCTTCATACATTTTAATTGCCGTATGGATAGTATAACCGGATAATATTTAAAACATGGCGTATCTAAAAAATAAAAATAATGTATCATGTTTTCTTTTCTGTTTTATTTTAATTACGATAATTAGTTCGAAAACACGTCAAATAATGTAACTAGTTTATAACATCATAACCTAAAACTTGTTATAGCCTATCAACTGTTCAATAAAATCAGCTGATAGTTACGAAAAAATATAAAACAACCGATCGACCGATCTTTTATGTAGCTAGTTTTGTACAACATAACCTGAAACTTATTATAGCCTATCAGTTGTTCAATAAAATCAGCTGATAGTTACGAATTAATGTAAAACAACCGATCGACCGATCTTTTATGTAGCTAGTTTTGTACAACATAACCTGAAACTTGTTATAGCCTATCAGTTGTTCAATAAAATCAGCTGATAGTTACGAAAAAATATAAAACAACCGATCGACCGATCTTTTATGTAGCTAGTTTTGTACAACATAACCTGAAACTTGTTATAGCCTATCAGTTGTTCAATAAAATCAGCTGATAGTTACGAAAAATATTAAACAACCGATCGACCGATCTTTTATGTAGCTAGTTTTGTACAACATAACCTGAAACTTATTATAGCCTATCAGTTGTTCAATAAAATCAGCTGATAGTTACGAAAAAATATAAAACAACCGATCGACCGATCTTTTATGTAGCTAGTTTTGTACAACATAACCTGAAACTTGTTATAGCCTATCAGTTGTTCAATAAAATCAGCTGATAGTTACGAAAAAATATTAAACAACCGATCGACCGATCTTTTATGTAGCTAGTTTTGTACAACATAACCTGAAACTTATTATAGCCTATCAGTTGTTCAATAAAATCAGCTGATAGTTACGAAAAAATATAAAACAACCGATCGACCGATCTTTTATGTAGCTAGTTTTGTACAACATAACCTGAAACTTGTTATAGCCTATCAACTGTTCAATAAAATCAGCTGATAGTTACGAAAAAATATAAAACAACCGATCGACCGATCTTTTATGTAGCTAGTTTTGTACAACATAACCTGAAACTTATTATAGCCTATCAGTTGTTCAATAAAATCAGCTGATCGTTACGAATTAATGTAAAACAACTAATTTCTTACTACCTATCAATATAAATGCGTGCACTCGTATCAAACATCACAATCAGCTTTACAATACAATAACTAAACGTTAAAACTAAAATCGCGGCAGACAACTAACTATAATGAAGGAATAGTGTTTGTATAGTTCCCACTACTTGTAACTTTGATTTCATCACAAGAACAGCACTAAAATCTGTGTATATAAATACTGTAAATTTTGAAATCGGTTGCAAATACAAAAATTAAAACTGGCCGCTATTTGTCAGAAAGAAGTTGAACTTCTTAAATTTCAACGGATTTTCAAAATGCTAATTATTATAGTATTTAACGTTGATTTGGAGAGTGAAATCAGATTTTCCATTTTGAAATTGTTGAACGAATTTTCCTTGTTAACGAATTTGTCCAAGCAATTAGCGAAATCGATTTTTGTGCTAAGTTTGAAATAAATCGGACTATTAATGCAAACGTCAATCGCTGTATGCGACCACATACACACTATATACAATACATGTCCTCAAAAAGTGATTTAGAGATCGGCACTAATTTCAAGATTCCAAGTTTGAGTCTTACCATGATGGCCGCTTAAATAGCTCATTTTCAAATGGAAATTCGCTAAAAAAAGAACCCGAACGGGCGCTTGTTTCTGGAGATCCGGTTTTTTGAGGAAAAATAATTGAATTTGAGAAAATGTGTATATTTTTTTATCAGGTGACACAATAATATATAAATTTACTAAAAATTCATTTTTCACTAAATACTGTTTTTGCAGAAAAAAAAATTTGTAATTAGTAAAGGGTAATTAGTATTTATAAACACTGCCCACTTTTGTTTAAAATTAAACGTTAGTTTAATCACACAAAAACCCTAATTAATAAGTGCAGAACAAAGGTAATACCTGCACATAATATGGGAATACACAGCTAATTCTGTTAATGTACACATATTGCCTACCCTGCGCCTGCAGAGATATGTTTCAGCAGAAACTACAGTATAAACAATTAATAGCTAAATTCCACTAGAAAATGAACAATTTAAGCGGCCATCGTGTTAAGACCCAAACACGGAACTTTTAAATAAACACTATGCAAAGCCTCTGGATTAGCAAGCTCAAGTTTCTAATTTTAATACGATTTTAGCACGTTCAACAGTTTCAAACTGGCGGCCTTTCAAATCTTTAAAAATTCATAACTCTCCATCGATAAATATTTTTGAAAATCTATTTCACCATTGTAATAAACGTTAAAAACCCTTCATAAATAAACATTTTGTTTATCCGCTGAATTTCTAAAAATTTGACGGCGATCATGGTTTTTCAAATTTTCGTTTTCAGCAAATTTTCATTTGAAAATGAGCTCTTGGAGAGGCTATCATGGTAAGACCCGAACACAGGATCTTGAAATGAGCACCTCTAGATCACTTTTTGAGAGGGTCGTTAAACATTTATATACAAATGTTGGTATATAAAAATTGATTATGATAACATCTTGGACAAGTTCCTTAACTAACAAAATTCGTTTAACAGTTTCAAAATGGTTTCATTTCAAATCTATAAAAAAAACATTTTTGTAAATTTTTAAAATTCCACTTTATCATTGCAATCAGCGTTAAAAACTTCGAAAATTAGTATTCTGAATTTTCACAATTAGGTGAAATTAAAAAAATGTTTTTGACGGCGGTCAGAGTTCATTTTCGTATTTTCAATGTGATTTGAAATTTTAAAACGCTGCAGATGTGAATGTTAATTATAACTATGAAATCAGTATTTCAAAAAGGACCAGATAAAAAAATACATTTGGAAATTCGCTTCTATCACGAGAGACAGCTGCGTGACGCTATTATTTTTTTTTTCAGATTCCTGAGTTCAAATAATGTATTTCTGAAATAATATTTCAATGTATATTATTATGTATATTACTACCTGAAAACCATTTTTATTGCTTAATTATTCACATTTTAACGATTTTTAAAATAATAAAATCACTTGTTTCAAGATTAAAATGTGAATGTTTTTAAGGACTGAAATTGCCGCCATTTTGAAACTGTTTGAACAGATTGTTATTAGTAGCAAACATGTCCAACCTTTTACCAAAACCGTTTTTTATGTCGAGTTTGAATCAAATCGAACGTGAACACATAAACAAACCGCTGAGATGTCAACTTTCTTTCCAAAAGTGATCAAGAATTCTGTATGGGTGCCAATTTTAAGGTCTTACCATGTCCATCTTCACTATCTCAATGTACGAGGGTTGATCAAATATAAACGAGACTAATTTTTTAAAAAATTTATTGCTTACTTACAAATTATTCTTGATACAACTTATTTTTCTACATAGTCTCCCGCACGAGTAACACATTTTTCCCACCGGATTGGAAGTTTTTAATTCCATCTTCGTAAAAGTTCTCAGGCGTTCATTCAGCCATTGGAGCACGAAGGTCTCCACCGCAGAATCGTCTTCGAAACCTGGCCTCCAAGCGCCTCTTTGAGTAGCCCAAACAGGTGATAGTCGCAGGGTGATAAGTCTGGACTGTATGGGGGATGTTCCATTGGTTCCCAGCCAATTTGATCGAGTTTAAGCCTCGTAGCGTTCGCCGAATGTGGTCGGGCATTATCGTGAAGAAGAATGACGTTTCTCGCCGGTTTAGATTTCCTTTTCCTACGAAAAGACTGTTTTGCGGCCTCTAAAACATCGCAATAATATTGTGCATTTATTGTGCGTCGTTGATGGAGGAAATCGACGTGAAAGGCGCCTTGATTGTCGAAAAATACAGTGGCCATTACCTTCCCGGCCGACGATCGTGATTAGGCCTTCAGGTTTTCTACTGCTTCCCGTCCTTCGGCGAATTCCTTGTGCCAAGCAAAAACGCGAGCTCTTGACAGGGTCCTGTCCCCGTATTGAGCCGTCAATTTTACGAAAGATTTCAGTCGGATTTACCCCCTCCTTGGCCAAAAATTTAATAATAATTCTCTGCTCCACGGAAACGTGCACTTCACTCTCACTCATTGTATAGTTTTATACTGAAGGGTCCGAACGGAAATGTTGCCCGTCTACGCCCGTCCCAAACCTCCCAGGCTACCTGAAACCCCACCCTTTAGAGTTCAATGTCCAACGGAAAAGTTTTTAGAAAGTCAGTCTCGTTTATATTTGATCAACCCTCGTACATTCTGTAAGTAACAAATTATTAACTACCCGATTCATACAGTTAAAACATTACATTAATTGGAAGCAAAGCACACTAGTTTATGTTACATTAATCTTCCATTGGGAATACTGTAGAATATAGACCAACTGGTTCACTGACAGATGCTGGGACCTCTTAGTTAATTAGGGGCTTTTAATATGTGCCAACTGATAATTATGTGTCCATCACTAGAGGAATGTAAATTAAATTATCTGTGTATTCAGGCCTGAATAATTTGTACTACAAATAAATAAACAAGTACTGTTATTAGCTGCTAAACTACCAGAGGAAAATAATTACAGTAAAATATAAATCAGCTGTTATTAAATAAGTTTTATTGTCTCACTATATAGAAAATGGTGTAGCGTACGATTTAAGTGTTGTTTTTGAAATTCATTACCAAACATAAATTCAATGTTCTACTTCGTTCTACTTCCTATTACTCACACTGCAAAAGGTTGTAAAAAACTTCTAAGGTTGTTAGTGAAAATTACAAAATAGAAAAATATGTAGAATATTGAAAAATCTTAGAGTATTTGTTTTTGTTTTGATACACACTCTTTATATTTTCGAGATTTTCTAACTCGAGAAGACAATATAACTTCAACTTCTGAAGATGTCTGGCGGTTCTACATACCATTTAGCCTATGTTCAAAAACTATAAATTTATTTAAAATCAGTATTTATCAGAGTTTCAAAGATTCTACCCTTTACCTACCAATAAATATTTTTGTCGTCCACCCCTATATTTTTCCTGCGTTTAGACCGCTATCAACGACCATTTTCGCAAAACGTCAATCCCTATACTTTCCCTGCATTCAGGCCGCTTAAACGACCATTTTCGCAAAACGTCAATCCCTATACTTTCCCTGCATTCAGGCCCCAAAACAATCCCTATACTTTCTGCATTCAGGCCGCTTAAACGTCGCAAAACGTCAATCCTATACTTTCCCTGCATTCAGACTTAAACGCATTTTCGCAAAACGTCAACTATACTTTCCCTTTTTCAAAACGTCAATCCCTATACTTTCCCTGCATTCAGGCCGCTTAAACGAACATTTTCGCAAAACGTCAATCCCTATACTTTCCCTGCATTCAGGCCGCTTAAACGAACATTTTCGCAAAACGTCAATCCCTATACTTTCCCTGCATTCAGGCCGCTTAAACGAACATTTTCGCAAAACGTCAATCCCTATACTTTCCCTGCATTCAGGCCGCTTAAACGAACATTTTCCCAAAACGTCAGTCGCTATATATTTTTTTGTGTTCAGGCAGCTACAACAACCATTTTCGCAAAACGTCAACCACTATATTTTCCCTGCGTTCCGGCCTAGAACTATTTTCGCAAAACACTATAGCGATCGGTCATATCGTTTAAGAGTAAGTGGTGCGTTACCGACAGACGGCTTTGCCTAAGACTCTTAAAAAAAATTATTCAGGTGCCCGGGGAAAACTATTATAATCTATTCTTGTTCACAATACATTATATATGACAATAAACAAAAAGGAAAAACTAATTAAACCATTTACCAAGCAATATTTTCAAGTTTTTCTTGTATTCTAACAAAGGTTTAATATTTCAAAGAGTTACTTTAAACTAAACACTACGTTAGTTGATTTCTTGCTAATTCGAATACAACCTGAACTCGAGACAAGAACTCGCCGCGAAAAAACAAGAGACTTTTACTCCCCCCACAATCTTGCACCCTAAGCCAGACGCCTAAACTCTGCTCTTGCCACTTTCCAACTTGTTAGTAGCTCCAACTCTCGCTGATCATTTGTCATTGGCTGTTTACCTCGGCCACTTTTTACTTCCATTAATCTTTGGTGAAAAGGATCAAAAATGGGGAACAGGAAGTAAAACAATTTCTTATAAAAAAAGAGAAAACTATTGAATATATGGGACTGATTGTTAAAGAGAAGTTGATCCAACGAAACCAACGGTTGATGATGTGGAACAGTTTGAACTAAATAGTCTATAAAAATGCTAATTTTAATTTTTTCAGCAATTGTTTAACGAGAAAAGAATTACTTGAGTGGTAGTAATAATCCACAGCTGTTTGATATCATGATTTCTATTACAGGTTTTGATATCATGATTTCTAATTACAGTTGATCAAATTTGATTTTTAAAAAAAACTTACTTATATTTAATCAATACATATCCCGCACGAAAAATATGGAAGGTCTAATATCTTCGTAAAAAGTTCTCAGGCGTTCAAGTCGCAGGGTGATAAGTCTGGACTGTATGGGGGATGTTCCATTGGTTCCCAGCCAATTTGATCGAGTTTAAGCCTCGTAGCGTTCGCCGAATGTGGTCGGGCATTATCGTGAAGAAGAATGACGTTTCTCGCCGGTTTAGATTTCCTTTTCCTACGAAAAGACCGTTTGCGGCCTCTAAAACATCGCAATAATATTGTGCATTTATTGTGCGTCGTTGATGGAGGAAATCGACGTGAAAGGCGCCTTGATTGTCGAAAAATACAGTGGCCATTACCTTCCCGGCCGACGATCGTGATTAGGCCTTCAGGTTTTCTACTGCTTCCCGTCCTTCGGCGAATTCCTTGTGCCAAGCAAAAACGCGAGCTCTTGACAGGGTCCTGTCCCCGTATTGAGCCGTCAATCTACGAAAGATTTCAGTCGGATTGACCCCGTCCTTGGCCAAAAACTTAATAATAATTCTCTGCTCCACGGAAACGTGCAATTCACTCTCACTCATTGTATAGTTTTATACTGAAGGGTCCGAACGGAAATGTTGCCCGTCTACGCCCGTCCCAAATCTCCCAGGCTACCTGAAACCCCACCCTTTAGAGTTCAATGTCCAACGGAAAAGTTTTTAGAAAGTCAGTCTCGTTTATATTTGATCAACCCTCGTACTAAAAGATAAACTGTTACACTATGGTAACGCTGGGATGGAATTACTGCTCATATAAACAGCTGTATTTGCATTACAACTATTTCTAGGTTATGTTTATTTTTTATTTTATTTTATTTATTTATTTTTTAACGTCCGACTATTGTGCACACTTGGGCTAATGCAGACGATGGGATGATTTATAGCGTATGGAAATGCCAAGCCCTGGCCGGGAATCGAACCCGGAGTCCTCGGGGTGAAAGCCCAGTACGCTATCAACTAGGCCACCGAGGCGGCTATGTTATGTTTAATGCCAAAGAATATAAATAATAATGAAGAAATAATTAATTGTACGTATTTGAAAAATTCCTATTGAAATATTTACGTAGGCCTACTTCAAAGTCAAAAAATGAAGTCATTATTGTAATTAATTGTATTTAAATTAACAAACAAGTTTGGTAATTATTTTGTATTAGCTTGGACAAAAAGCTGCGAGTCTACCCCAGGTTGGTGAAGAGAGAAAGAGTAAATTATGAATTTTCCAATTTTATTGGAAAATATACAACAATGAAATTACAATCTATGTGTAACAATAAAAATAAAATAAATAATAATTTCTCTTTTATTTATTTCAGAACCAACTTCTTTGCAATATCTATGTTTACACTCACTTCTTTTAATACAAGTTAATTGGTTTTCAGTTTAGCCTATATTTGTTTTAATTACATTAAATCTCGAGTTACTAGTTCCACAGTTCATATATATTTATTAAAGTTACAACCACGAATCTTATATATATATATATATATATATATATACAAAACTTCAAAAGTAATACTGACTTTAAACCTAATACTTTAAAGTTTCAGTAATCAAAGTTTATTAATTTAAGTATAAATTTAAATTGTCATAAGAAAACTTAGTTCTTTTTAAAAAATTGTTTTGATATTAATTTTGATTTTATTGCATTAATAATTTAGAAAAATCATATAGAAATGTTCACATCGCATAAACTCACAATTAAAATATCCACTTCTTATTACCTTTTATTTGTAGGTTAGTTTATTTAAGGTTACTTTCAGTTTTTTCTGTATATATATATATATATATATATATATATATATATATATATATATATATACGAGGGTTGATCAAATATAAATGAGACTGACTTTCTAAAAACTTTTCCGTTGGACATTGAACTCTAAAGGGTGGGGTTTCAGGTAGCCTGGGAGGTTTGGGACGGGCGTAGATGGGCAACATTTCCGTTCGGACCCTTCAGTATAAAACTATACAATGACTGAGAGTGAAGTGCACGTTTCCGTGGAGCAGAGAATTATTATTAAGTTTTTGGCCAAGGAGGGGGTCAATCCGACTAAAATCTTTTGTAGATTAACGGCTCAATACGGGGACAGGACCCTGTCAAGAGCTCGCGTTTTTGCTTGGCACAAGGAATTCGCCGAAGGACGGGAAGCAGTAGAAAACCTGAAGGCCAAATCACGATCGTCGGCCGGGAAGGTAATGGCCACTGTATTTTTCGACAATCAAGGCGCCTTTCACGTCGATTTCCTCCATCAACGACGCACAATAAATGCACAATATTATTGCGATGTTTTAGAGGCCGCAAAACAGTCTTTTCGTAGGAAAAGGAAATCTAAACTGGCGAGAAACCTCATTCTTCTTCACGATAATGCCCGACCACATTCGGCGAACGCTACGAGGCTTAAACTGGATCAAATTGGCTGGGAACCAATGGAACATCCCCATACAGTCCAGACTTATCACCCCTGCGACTATCACCTGTTTGGGCCACTCAAAGAGGCGCTTGGAGGCCAGCGTTTCGAAGACGATTCTGCGGTGGAGACCTTCGTGCTCCAATGGTTCAATGAACGCCCGAGAACTTTTTACGAAGATGGAATTAAAAACTTATATATATATATATTTTGCAATAAATTCAGACAGAAATGTACTCGATAATGACCACACAAGTTTTAAAAGTAAGTTGAGTGTGTTCCACACCATTTGTAGAGCAATTCTATGTTATAGACCAAAACGTTGGGGATATGAGAACGTTGTACCATTGAAGTGGTACAAAATTATTTTCCGAAAACTATTGTAAGGCTACCAAAGAACGCACCGCAATACATCCTTTACTTGGAAACAGGAGTACTGCCTCTCTACTTGTATACCATAAAATTACATTTGAACTATATTCAGAGATGTTTATAGATACCCAAAAATACTTACCTTAAAAATTACTAAAACAAAAATATTCTAGTACAAATCTTGTATAGATTTAAGTAATAATAATGGATTCCCACTTGCCTATTTATCTTCGGACAGTTTGCGGATAGAACAGATTTTGTACAAGGTGGCTGAAAACCTAAGAAGAAACTATGAACTCTAACGAAGTAGAAGTCAAAGCCGAACCTTGTATAAAGAGCTAATCTTAGATGTTAATTACTTGCAGTCAAATCATAGAAACTCTGAGTTAATATGGTTATTCAAGGCAAGAACAGAGCTCTTTAAGTTAAATATATATTCGTTCATATCATTAGACAGGTTCTGTTCTCTTCTCTCTGCAATCTGAAAGAAGATGAAGATGTTGTCCGCTTTATAGCGAAGTGTCCGGTGCTGACCACAGTAAGGAAGCAATGGTTCGGTGTTGCTACTTTGGACAGGGGTCAACTTAAGGATATGCTAAACGGCAACAAATAATGTTGGTGAGCGGATATTGTAGAAGTGCGTGGCATTACAGGTATGATTTAATTAAGGAATTTAATTATAAAAAAAATTACAAAAATAAAAAGTAGATCCCTACTATTAAAATTTGATCGTAAAACAACTGTAAAAAAAGAACAACGTATAAGCAGTATGGTCAACTAAGGACCACAAGAAATGCCTAAAACTTTGTTTACTTTTGTACAAGTTAGTAGTTATTTGTAGCTTTATAAAAACTGTACTTGTTTTAATATGTAAAATTTCATGCAAAAAAAGACATTATAATTATATATCTTTTTTTCGCTTTAATCTTATTAATTACATTATAATATTTATGAGTTTAACACAATAACATTCCTTTTACAATCTATTATACGCTTAAGATACTTTCACTTAAAACACATATAACAGAATTATGTCTGTAAATGATAAATCAATAAGAAAATTAAAAAAGATTCAAAAGTTAGCAGAGTAAAACAAAATGAAGGATATAGAAACTCAACAACGAGAGAAAAATTATGGATTTTATTCATTGTTGTATCAATATTGAAGACAGACTGTTTTTAATTATTAATGAGAAAAACTTTAACAATTTGATGGAAAAAACAACTGAGCGATAACTTTTGTCAAATAAATTAAACAACCAACTTGAGACTACGCTATAACATTCCTTTTAATCATGATTAAACTGAATTCATTTTAATAAAACAAAATGTCTGGTAACATAATTATACAAATAACTTCAAAAAGTGTGAAACTCTTTAATATCAAATTCAAAATGCACAGTGGCTTTAATCATCAGACTTGAGAACATAATTAACCAAAAACATATAGGCCTACACGTTTTTTACAAGCAGTGAACATGTACAGACCGAAAACTAACCTACTGCACAATAGCCTAAATTTCATCATTTTATCTTGTTAAATCATCCATAACTCATCTCATTTCTTTTAGCAAGCAAAACACCAACGTAACTATTAAGTAAACTGAAATAAAGTTTATTTATAAAACCACTCGAACAATTCTATTAACAACGTTAAGTAACTCCGTGTAAAACCAAACGGAGGCACAAACTAAACATCGACCTCACATTTGATTATTGTAAAACTAAAATAAATAAATCAATAATTTCGTTAATCACGCATATAGCACGACTTATTTATAAAACAATGCAACAGTTGTGTTCAGTACAGAGTTGTGCGCAGCGCTGGCCACAAATTCACCTTTGACCTTTCTGTTACCCGGGCATACATACCCCAGTACGATCCATTACATTCTACTCTGTACAGCAGCTCGTACATGATATTCTATTCCGGATATATTAAGATTACACACACAGACGGTCTATAAGACCATTGCCTTAAAAAGTTTAGAGAATTAGGCATGTTATTCTTTGTGGTAAATAAAGCATTTTTTCAATAAATAAATAAAGTTTTCAATGTGATATACAACACATACTATATATATATATATATATATATAGTATGTGTATATATATATATATATATATATCACATTGAAAACCTGTGTACATCCGTTCGACACAATGTTTTTAGAAAAGACATTGTTTCAACGTTCCACCA